>JAOTAV010000029.1:1624101-1640009 GCA_026546445.1 Cyclargus thomasi | reverse complement strand
GTAGACTGTGCGGGGCGCGGGGGAGGAGTGCGGGGGGGCGGGGGCCGCCGGCGGAGGAGGGGGGGCGGTAGGCGGCGCCGCGCATGCGTCCCGTTGCCAAGACGACGGCACGTAGACTTGTGGGTGTGTGCGTGAGTATAGTGTAGCGATCGGCATTGGCGTGTTGGATGGTTTTTAGGTGTTGTAGTTTTTTTTTTTTATTCTCTTACGTTTTAATGTTCGTCTCTGTGAGTGTTCATTTACGTGTAATACATATAAAATTGGTAATAGTAATTCATGCCGATGTAGGGAAACTGGAGACGTTATCAGAGTCTGGCTACAAATATCGCTTCATCTTACTCTTGAAGATGTCAGTTTCTATAGTTAGTTAAGATATTTTACTATAATTTTTTTGTTTCTAGAGCTATAACTTTATAATAATAAATAAGTAGCGATTAAGGGGTTTCATTCCTTACAACCAAAAATTAAACTTTAAGGACTTTATATAAAAAAAACCATGACGTCACCCACGCTACCAATACACTCCACGCCTCGTATAGTTCACGGTGAACGCGTCACGCATACAGAGGCACGTCACGTCGCACACATACAAGCACATCCTCTACGCCCCGTCGTCTATCTATTTTTATATGTATATTCAGTGCCAGGGAATTCCTTCGAGACCTGAAAAGGAATTTTACAAGGGCGCTCTTTGAGGGCCTCCGCTTCCCTTTGTAGTTTATGTAAAGGTACAACGTCAGATTCAGTTCTTAAAATACAAATTCAAAAACGAAATAGAACTAAAATCTTCAAAAGAATACTTCAATTTGCACTTCTCGAAACGAAAAAGCTGAATAATATAAAATATTAATAGATTACAACAGTAAACAAGAAACTTCTTAAACTTTTAGGAAACAGTAAGTTTATTTGATATTAATTGAATATAATGATTGAAATATAAAATTCAATGGCATTAATGAACTAGAATTAAAAAAAAACGATAAAAGTTACATTTTATAATCTAACTCAACAAATATTCAACGTAAAGACCTTCATAAAGAGGTTAAGAAGGAAATCTTCTGTATTATCCTTTCCAACTTCCAAAATTGCTTCACATAATTCTTTTTTGGCCCATCATTCCCTAGTTCCTCAATATCAACTTTTTCTCTCGTAGCAAACAATAAATAAACATACGCCTTGTACAAAGTGCAAAATTTTAGTTAGCATAAAAATTTATAGAGATTTTTCAGTTTCGTAAACATGGGAGCATATTTCCAGCACAGCTCGGTACAGCGCAACCGCGCGACCTCGCCTCCTTGGTCGGGTATTTATTTAAAAAAAATTAGAAAAAAAATATCGATCCAGGAGCCAAATAAGCATTGCGAAGGTCACGGTCCCATCGATCCGGCGTAGAAAGTGAGACTGCTGCCACTAGTAACACCGTCCCGCTGGCTATGCAGCCTGAATTAATCGCGCATACATTTGAATACATTTCCACGGGCGAGGCTCGGTGTCGTTGCCCTTAAGTTTTAGCGATTTCGTTCTTATTTTCCGCCGGTTTCGGCTTAGATCTTGCCGAATCGTGCGAATGCTAGCTGATTACTGGTGAGGTGGGTCCAGGGATGCTTTCCATTGCGAGGGTGACGTTGCCTGCAGTGGTTATTTCGCTCTCAGTTTCTGCTGGTTTCGACTTTAGTTTTGCTAAGTCGACCAAATTATATGTCCTACGATTATTATGGATTCTCTTCATGCCTTGGTTTTCGAGTCATTACTCTGTTTGCGACGTTGTTAATTTTTTTACCGCTTCTAGTCTGATCTAAGGTCTGAAGTCTGAACCTTAACAAAATTATTCAGTCTAATGATGGCTGTGATGATGTGTGTGTCTACGATGGAAGGCGATGTTTTACATTGTACGAGGCTGTCGGTTACCATGAAGTTGAGTGTATAGGCTTGCATCTTGTCAACTCGAGCAGTATCCTATGATAACCGCTTGCTAAATGCTTTCCATGATTCATGATTTACTTCTATTTTTGCCAGATTCCAATTTTTTTCCAAATCGAGCAATTCTCTGATTTTTTTATTGATGAGGTTGTGGGGATGCTTCCGACTGCACATCACGGAATGTCATTTTCCCTCCTTTTCTGCTGGATTTAGATTAGATCTGCTGGATTTTGACAGCCATAAACAGGATTGCAATTACATCAAGTGATGCTTACATTCACACGATGCCGTTATCTAACTTTTGTTATTTTTATTTTTATTCGTTTTGAGTGTCGAGTCGTAACTGGAGAACTCCTCACTTTTTGAGGTGAGCGTTTTCCCAATACAGTCAAAGAAGTTTCCATATTTTCTAAAGATTTTGTTATCTCAGTGTAACTTTTGGCAAATCGCGTTTGTTTTGCAACCTTTAACCTTTGATTTGCAACCTGTAATTTGTGTGCATCCAAATTTAATTCATTTAGGGAAACAAAATCCTACGAATTCTGTTAAAAAACTTTCCCGCTTGTATTCTCCATGTTGGTAACTGCTTCATCAGGCGCTAACGGTGTCTACTGTCCGTGGCGTTGACTGTCGAGACCTGGAACAAAGGCTGGTATCAGAGACAATTGACGCTCGCCGACTCACAATGTGAGGAGCGTTCAAAGAACGCCACTAACGCTGTGTGCATAATGATGTCAAGGAGATAGAGTTATTTGTTAGGAAATGTTGGGGACTAAATATATAACGAGGGGAAGGGATTACTAATATAAAATTTTCTAGTTGTTATTATGTTTTAACCCAAAACTACAGCAAACTAAGCGGTTGCACCCGTTGTGGTGTTGATAAGAATGGACAGAAGATGAACCAAATAAACAAATTGGAACTTGAAGCTGGTATACAAAATAATACGTGCGTAGAGGAACGGCAGGCGTACTATTATCGTATCTGATACGTATTTAATATTTCGAGTAACCAACACGAAGATACTTTTATCCTAAAACCTTACGTAAATAGGTTAGGAAAGTCACTGCAGGAGGGAAATACCTCAGCTAAGGTAAAAACGGCAAAAACATCCGGTATGACGATTTTGAGTGCTTATGAAGTTCTGAAATGTACAATATTACCATATTCCAACGTGGGGCGATTCGCAAATTTTCCCATAAGGGATTTTAATGTGCACTAAACTTTTACTGTGGAGATCTCCTGTGGCGCATGCCGGTTTTTTCTTTAAAGCTCTTAAGCAGCTCTGGTCGAGCACCTTCTAATTTGTTTTCGAGTAACAGTATCATTAGATCTATAGAATATGAAGCAAAATTGTTTTCGAAGTCTTTGTGTATTTGAAAATTTATATTATATTATAGGTAACCATTACCTTGAGCCTTCTGAGGCTGCTTAATGTCTTCAGTTAAATGCAATTGTCTTTTCGCAGGTACGGACCTATACCCATCAAAATCTTTACCACAAACGACACCAACAAGCACTGTATACACAAATATTCTCATAGCTTTTCCAGTCCCCCATGAACACAGCCTTTGGAAAGTGACCGGTACATTGTTATTCGGAGCACCACGCCAGGGCAGATGTGTCGCCTGCCCCCTCCCCCCGCCCCACCGCGCTTTCCCCTCTACCCCCCGGCGTCGCCCCGCGTGCGTCGCTACGTGCGATATACAAATTGCGTACAGATATTACTTGTAGATGGGTATTTTGATGTCACTATGGGTACTACAAAAGATATGTTAAATTAGATATAGCATCGTTTTCGTCTGCTTCTTGTGTATACTTACACTCCTCCACATTCTGCTCGTGTCTTAGTAGTCACAAGCAGACACTTAAACACAAGCAGAATATGGCACTGGAACACTTTAATTGTCTATGACATGTCGTGGTCTCTACACAAAGTTAATATTCCGATCCTCGCTGGCAGCAGCACAATCAAATAAAATTCCACTTTGTGACAAAAGCAATAGGTTTCATTTTTTAATTACATTAGTCTAGCTGCCCACGACACTGCTGTATTGTGGTGGCGTAGAGCAAAATGATACCTAAAGTTTATATCATAAAGTGGCATTTTATTTAAGTTATTGCATGTCACAGCTTCCCGTCACATCGATGCTCAGAGTAGATTTTGATAACAGCGATAACAAAGAGATATTCGTATTTGATAGCCTTTCTTCGATGTTAATTGTTCAATAATAGTCTTCTATCATAGACCAAAGTGGAATGTGGAGAGGATTCTTTCTAATATTCTACTTCCACCTAAACTTTCCTCACAAAATGTTACGTTATACTTTGGAAATTACATTTTATGTTATAACAAAGGGTTTGGTTAATTTTAAGTTTGAAAAACTCTGTTTCATATAAATTTTTATGATATTTAGGGGGCAAGGTAGCAGACGAGTTACCTGATGGAAATCAACTGCCGTTGCCCATGGACACTCGTAACATCCGAAGAGCCGCAAATTCGTTGCCAGCCTTTTATGAGGGAATAGGGAATGGGAATATGGCTAGGGGGGATTAGGGTTGTTGGGTCACAAGTAAACTCACTCACTGAACGAAACAGCACAATGCCACGACAGTTTTCTCTGAGGTGGTGGTATCTCCGGTCGAGCTGGTCTATTCGTGCCGTAGCATGGCTCTCCCACGGCAAGCATGGCTCTCCCCATGCATGACTTATTAATACAATAATTACTTTATAGTAATTATTGTATTAATACCAAAGCAACTTCACAATTTACTTGTAACTTTGCTTCTGGAATATTCTTCTTGTTTTGAATTCTTTGACCCATATTCAGTTTCTGTTGAAGTTGGTAGAAAAGCTAACATGTTAACAGATGCGTAAATGTTAGTGTTATTTTGTTAACTTATACTCTAATATTATGAATGGGAAAGTTTTTTATTTATTTATTTATCATTTATTGTACACATGAAACACACGAAAAAGATACAAATAACACGAAAAGGCGACACAAAGGAACTGATTATTTCTAAAGAAATCTCTAACACTGAGAGAAAACTGACATGAAAGTGTGTTAGTCTGTCCGTTCTTTACGCCAAAACGAAGCAATCATTCGGCTTGTCTTTCGGCATATACTGTTTTAAAAGAATGAAGAGTAACATAGGCTATTTTTGGTTTAAAAAAACCGTATTTTATTGAAAATTGTTAAGGTTATCAACCACCACTTTGTTTATTATAGCAGGTTAAAGTGTCGCTAGGCGACTAAAATAAATATGATTTATGAATTTTGCTAGATACCGGCATCTTGCTCCAAAAATTATTTATAGGAAACTGTAAATTTTTTGCCGTTAAAATTACCCTGATTATGCGAGGTAAAAATAGTGACTACCTAAAAGTTCAAATGCTCTTTATTTTTTGTTGAGCCTAACCCGACAAAGTATGATGTAAATTGCATATATTTCAGCGACCTCTGTGGCTCAGTTCATAAACGCGTTGGTAGCTTAAGTCACGGGTTCAAATCCAGCCGACGGAGTAAAACGTTTTTCAATGTTCCCGGGTCTTGGATGTGTATTAAATATGTGTATCACTGTATCATATAATGAAAATCTTAAATATGTGTATAGTATATAAAAATTGTTAAATATATTTCCATTGCCTGGTACCCGTAACACAAGTCCTTAGGTTTTTACCACGGGACCAGACTGACGTGGTGTGAAACGTCCATAGATATTATTATACTCTGTAGCATAAAGGGTTTTCTGATAACTACAGACTATTGTATATCCTTAGGTTTTATATTAAATCAGGGGAAAAACTACCAAACATTTCTCGTGATGGAAACTAAATACCGTTCATTGACATTTCTAATATCGGTTTGGTGAATTTTCCATACACGTATAACTCTGGTGAACATCTTACACTTAACAGCTTCGGAATATTCAGGATGAGACCGACACTAGTGATTAATACATGAAGTGGGGGTAACATACCCAGGGGGGGTAACATACCCCAGCCAGGGGTGCCCGACCTTGTCATTTGGATGCACGCCGCGCGTTGTTCTTTTCGCTACCAGAATAAGGTCATGCTTATTGTGACGGGCTCGTCTTTTGGGAAAAGTTCGCGCGCCCCTGCCGATGTCGAGAATTCTGATCGTAAAGGGAGACGTATGTTTTGATAATGGCTCCCTGTTTGGCTGAAGGTACTAAGCGCATTAAAACTATAAAAATTAAATGTGATGGCCATTAAAACTGAGGTTATTGGTGAACGATAAAATGAAAATCATGAAAAAAAAATTTTATACAGAGTTTCTTAATCCTCCAAATGGGCCTATTCTGATTACCAAGATGTTGCATGAGGATATAACAATGTACTAGAGGTCGCCCTATAGTTGAAATTCAATCAAAAATATTTTAATTCATTGGGTAGAGAAGCTATAAAAAATATAAGCTATTCTTAATTTGATCACAGACTTCAATTTAGAAAAAACAGACTTCAACCATAAACAAAAGAGTATTTTGTGTATGATTATTGCGTCATGTCAAAATATTGTAGTGTATTGAAATGTGCTGTGTTTTATTTATAAAAAATATGCAAGATTAAAGCATATTTCAGAATAATATTGGAATTCTACGTTTCTCCTCCATATCAACTATAACTGGGAGAAGTTTCATGCTATGACATCTACTCGTCTTTCGTAAAAAGGGGTACGAAGTTTTCCGCTCGCGTATTAATCGACATTCCCACGGTTCCAAACTCTGCTAAACCTGTTTTGTCTGACTTCGACACAACCTTAAATAAGCCTCAAACATTTAAAAATATAATAGCAACTTGTAATTGAACTAATTAACCAAAAGAAACTACGGTCACCCATCCACCTTCGCGCCCACCCAACCACGCTTAACCAGAGACGTGATAAGAAAATGTTAATACGTTAAAACTGTTTTCACGGTCACGGGGTACGGGACGAAAGCCTTATGCATTTTACATGAGTCTCCCACACCTCCGTACGAATCACGAGCGGTATTCGCTCGTACCCGAATGTAACAGATCATTTGTTTTGTTTCAATACTGTGTCTGTGATGACACATGGGTTGAAATGATGATGGATGCATAGAGTAGAGAGATTATGATGTACAAAAAACTTAAATAATACAAAGTGTTAGCTTAAAAAATGTCTGTGGGCTACGTTGGCTTGCTCGTTTTTCCTAATTTTATAAAAAACATATTTCGTATAATCAATTTATGGTATGTGTCAGGTTGATTTGGAAAATTTTATTTACTGCCAACACATTTTGATATTAAACACTTTTTTACTATTCGTGTAAAGGTATACTTACAATCTGGTTATAGATACACTAGCTGTGCCCCACTACTCGATCAATGGCGTCGTTTGGGTAAGACAAAAAATAAACAACCACACTTTCCCATTTAATTATAACTAGTTCTGCCTGGGTGTTACTCACAAAAAAGTAGCCTATGTGTTATACCAGAATACCAGCTAGCTGCATGCCAAATTTTATCAAAATCGCTCCAGCCGTTTACGCGTGAAGTAACAAATACACACATTCAAAAACCCACAAACTTTCGCGTTTATTAATTATAATATTAGTAAGAAAAAAAAGTAAGATACTGCTATCATATTGTATAACATCGTCAAACAACAAAATATCACAGCATATCGGCTACCCAAATTTAAATCCTAGTAACATCTGATTTATAAAAAAATAGTATTTTTGCATTTTTTTGGACACAACAAAAAAACAGTTTTACCTAAATTATTGAAAAATAAATTTGGCTAATCGGATTAATTTGTAAGAAGGATAGGCGGTGACAAACCGGGTTTTTGGCTGTCCAGGACGTTTTTGTAAATCCGACTTACTAGGTTTTGATTTTAAACAGCCGATGTGATTCAAATAGCACAAACATGCTCTTTAATATTTAAAGTTGGAATTATTTTGTTTTTTTTCTCTTATTTCCTTACATGCAATACACAGATATGTCATATTTAATAAAACATATCGTTTATCTATCACGATATTATGTCTAAAAACTAAACGAACAATGTTTTAGCGTGTTGGGTAATTATTATCACATTAGTAACAGCCATGATTTATACGGTCGCATGTTGAGAACGGTTTAGTTTGCTGTAGTCATATACGAGATATTTTGTTCTTTTACTGTATCAAATTTTACAATAATGAAGCGTTTCAATAAAAATACATATTACACTTATAACAAATGTTTGGTTAATCAGAGCTTACTTGAAATTAAGGTCATTTCTTTGAACGAAATCGGTTATTTAAATATTTGATAGTACTTTAGATTCTCTTACAATGTTACATTTGCAATATTATTAGGATACTAGCGAACCCGACAGATGCTGTCCTGGTGGTCTTGCATTGTGAACAGAGACAAAGAAAACATCACAATCGATCCAACAGCTTTTTTTAATCAATTTTATTTAAAGGACCTTTATAAAATGACATGTCGGTCTTGTAAGTTATACAATATTTATAGCTTAAGACAAACAATAATATTATCTACTTATAGTAATGACTCACAGCTATAAATATTTGTTTTGCAGCGTCGGACGAAGGGTTTGTTAGTAAACTATTAAATAATCCAACATCATGTTGATTTAAATTAAGGTCCAATAGCTTAGGAGCATTTCAGTGACAAACGCGAGCACACAAGCTTTATTATACACATTATGATTGGGTATTACATTTGTGATGTATTCATCATCATTATCTCGATGAATGCCGTGTTAGCGGTGAATGGGAGACTGAGTCACGGCATTAGGATGCGAGGCGCGCACCGCCCGGCGCCAGGAACCGAGCTGACCTAATATAGCAGCATCAGCCTTACTAGCATCACTATCAGCGATGCAGCATCATGGCTGATTGGTACCAATGATTGGATGATAGAGTAATCAGTCAAATTTTTGGTAACTTGACAATATAGCAGCATTAGCCTTACTAGTATTACTATCAGCGACTTGATACAGCATCATGGCTGATTGGTACCAGTGATTGGATGATAGAGTAATCAGTCAAATTCGTGGTAACCTGACAATATAGCAGCATCAGCCTTACTAGCATCACTATCAGCGACTTGATACAGCATCATGGCTGATTGGTACCAGTGATTGGATGATAGAGTAATCAGTCAAATTTGTGGTAACTTGACAATATAGCAGCGTCAGCTATTTCAACATCACTGTCAGCGATATTATATAGAATCATGGCTGATTAGTACCAGTGATGGGATGGTATATTGACATCAGTCAAATCAGTGGTGACTTTATACAATAATATTAAAGCCGTATCAATTTATATAGCATGTTAGCTATACACAAAATTGCTTCATTTTTCATTCAGCAAAATCAGTTTCAGTTGTGACTTGTGAGCTGATTTGATTCTGCGTCATTATTACCATCGTCATCGTGGTCATCGTGGCAGTAAGCAGTTTTATAATTCTTATTATTTCAGTTAACATATCTAGGTGTATTCGAAATGCGAAACACCGACTATCAAAACCAGACCTTGTGAAACGTTGGCGAAATGCACTTTTAATTTTAATCCTTTCACTACTTTTATAATAGAGCTTTATATAATAACAAGTATATATTATAATATATTAGTTGTGCAAAAAAAATTATAGTTGTTTTGAAATATAGTTATAATAATAATAAAATTACTATAACTAAAAATTGTTGCTATTGTCTCCACATTCGACTATATCTAGATGCTAGAAATATGAAACGTTGTAATGGTATGTATCTTGCAGCTGGGGTGGGGACGGGGGAGGGAGGGTTAATGAACCTGCAGGGATGCGCGTCTGTCCGTAATAATATTAGTTCTGCTCGCAGGAGAATACCCCTAATAAGACCATTGTTTGTTACACGATATTAAACATTATACTCAGGTTGAGTTTTATTAAAGTTTTTGCTTCGGTTTGTATAATATTGGTAGAAATTGTGACAGAAATTATTATTCTTGTCATCAAAGAAGGAAAAATCTAAATATAAGATTAGAAATCTGCATACGTCTTCTAACATGATATTTTTATTATTTAAATATTAGGATTCAATATTTTCCGTTTCATTCTGAAGAGCTGGTCATATTGAGGAACTACTTATATACTTCTAAAACACGTACGTGTTTTTACGTCAATGATGCAGTAGGAAACTTCCGCAGTAAAGTTAAGAATATTCTCTTAACCAAAATTAAGACTGTTACATTATAACGTCTTCAAAAACTGTGAACAGAGTTTATAACTTGGCTTTGTCTGTAATGTACCCTGATTCTCTTTTAGTCTGAAGAGTCAAAATGTACGAGACATTTACGTGGCGGTTATTCAACCCCTGGAGGATCATCTATCTTGTCTATTCGAAAACAATCTTCCGGATTGCGGAGGAACGTTGCTATCGTCGTGCCGTCGAATTATATCTGAATCTTCACCTCTACAAGAGATATTTTTCCTTACCATTGTCAGGTCGAGCCGATAAATCTATTCGCAAAATATTGCCAACACGAGAATAAATCTTCGCCACCGATGAGGGGAGCCGTCGATAAGTGATGGCAATACCTTTGTCCGCGGCGCAGCCAGACATCCGCACAATACTCCCGCGCTGACGTTTCAATGGGCAGCCATTTTGAAAATTTGTTTGACCATCCTCCGTGGTACGAGTGAATCGGCGCGCGCGCTGCGTTTTGTCAGCCCTGTCGTCCGGTGTACTGTTTAATCGAGACTCCGCATTCACCTGTACCGCCTCTCGCGAGTAATTGCAGCGATTGAAATGTTACAACCTTGTTCCGGCTATTGTTCAATATTTATACCATAGGAGTGTGAACCGCAGGATCTATGAGCGGGACGTGGAAAGACGCAGGGTGATTAATGAATGGATTGTAACAGATCAGGTGAACAGTTTTAATGATTGAACAATGAATGGTTCTTGAATGTACCATCGATTTCGTGTAGATATTTATCAATTTGTTAAGTTGAAGATTTATTTGTAGCGTTTAGAAAAGTGTTTAGAGTTAAAACTGATTTGGTTGGGACCAGTTTTGAGTCTTATCCATCGTTTTTTTTAAATTAAGATCTCATTGAAGCTTCAGAGGCTCGCAGAGTAAACAAAAAATATTGGGTGAAATTAATTGAATATATTTTAGGAGTGGTCGTCGTTAAGATCTAAGGATCGTCAAAATACAAACCCCTCGAGACCCTCACGGCATCGAAACCGAACAGCTATTAGAGATGAAAAAACACGAAGGCCCTCGAATACGAACAATAACGAACCTAACCATTAAAATAAGAGAGGAATAATAAATGAAGCTGAAATTAAAAAGAAAAAAATACCGACGTCGACGGATGCATAGAAATATGGCGCGACCAATCAAAATTCTTCGTCAATTAAGTGAGTGGAGATCGCAAAAGGAAAACTGAAGGAAAAACTGAGGGTGCTTTTACTGAGAGACGTGACGACGGCTGCTGAAATGACGATAGAGCGATAATATAATTCTTGTTACGGGGCTTCTAATCGTCAGGAATTCACTACGTGGAAATTTTTGTTACCAATTCCATAAGATGGAATATATAAATACAAAAACATACTTATGCGAATTTCAATTAAAAAAAAAGTAGAATAATGAACGCTGGAAAGTAGCATCGATGCTACAATTTACAAACCAGTACAAATTATTATGAACTTTTTTGAGTTCACTTATGCATAAAACTCAAACCGACAAAAAACAAAATACCGTTGAATTTTATCGACAGCGCCCACCCCTAGTCTCTGTAGATATGAAAGCTATGGAAATAAGTTTGTACGGCGGCATTGTAGCGAGCGTAAATGGATTTTATCACTATATAAATACCACTACGTCACTCCGGATTTACGCGGTCTATATTAGATACAAAATATTTATGTAACCTTCAAAAATGCTCGTAAAAATTCACTTCGCGTTTACGTTCTTTCGGAACTCGAGAGGACGAATTTTTGTAATAAAAAATCTATTATCTGGTCATGTGTATTAAAGATGCATCTAATACTATTTTGACAAGCTCGATAATATATTAATATAGTCCTAAAGAATTGTTGATAAAATTATTGTAGAGTTTGATAGTGTTGATTTAAAAAAAAGTTAACAATAATCATGACACAAAAGATGCCAACGGTATATCTTGACAAAAAGTTATACAGCTACTAATAAACTCTAAAGTAATTGAATAAGCTCCGAAATTCATAAAATGGAAAACTGATGATGAAGATGATGAAGATGATTACATATTGATCCTGATTCAGTTGATGATGATCATGTCACGAATGTCACTAGCTCGGTCATTTAAGTTTTTAGATCGTCCATCTTCGGTCAGTCGTTTAGCGCCTGTCCGACAACTGGGGCCCGCTGTGAAATTATGCGCGAAATGCCCCACGGCTCATTTGCCCCAAATGCCCCAACCTTTGTACCCTATTCATAGAATGGGGTAATAATGAATATTGTCTAAGACGACTTTGATATTACGGAAAACTAGATCTTCGAAAAGAGTTTCATAAATTATAACAATTTAGTACGCCATAAAGTGGTGGTATCATTTCTAGAACCAATGTTTAAATATACCTTCAATAATTATTTTTCTTAAATGTTTATATAATTAAAAAATTTCACAACATTCGTATAGTTAAAATATTATAATTCAAACTCACAAAACAACAATCATTTCAATATTTTTTGATTAGGATTTTTATTAAGATTATCATTTTAAGTCTTCCGGCTGTCAGTTTAAGATTACATTCTCTACATACTGAAAACGCAACAATTCATATAAATGAAACATTGTAATGAGCTTTTAACACGATATTCTATTAAGTAGGAGTCTTTATGAAGTCTGGTGGTAAGTATCGAGCCTGGGAGATCCACGCACTCGCCCACCTTGCGAAGCCTGCAGTTGCAGGTCTAACAACCTCGTACTAAAACAGAATATCGATTACTTTCGCTACTATAATGTAATCCCCCGCCCACTTTTCGTTTTTTTAGCACAGGATAATAATATAGTGGTCTCTGTCGCACGCACCGGGGGCGATGTCCCCCGGGTGCACCATCTCGCTCCCCCGCGCCCCGCCGTATGTAAATGATCGTCTCGGTGCGCCTGTGTGTGTTACACCCCCCATGCGGACTCACCCACACCAGCCCGACGTTTGAGGTTTACTGCCCTGACAACTTTTGTCCTATTTTAAACGCGATTTTGATGCGATACGTTGTTCACAATATTCTGAATATTTAAGGTGCTCCGTCACGTTAAATACTGGGGTAATTTCCGTCGTCGATAACAAAATTCTTTCGAATGGTGTTGTTTCTGGTAGGACTGATTCCCGAGGTCACAAGATCAATGCCACCTGAAATATTCATGAACCCACAGTGAATATTTATCGCTTAGATTATATAGCATTAGTTGTTGCTTCATTGCCATAGTATTCAAACCTTGACAGTGCGCTTTGATGTTTAATTTGTATGTCGTTCTACATAAACAATAATACATATTAACTATAGGTTTTATAAATCAATAAAAAATATAGAAACAACAGCAGCGGTATAATCAAAGAATAAAATACGAGAATGTTATAAGGATAAACTATTTTTGGACGGAGCGACCTAACGGGAACCATCGTAAGACTTTTTGAAGGTTATATGCAAAATACCTCCGTGCGGTAGCGGGATCGATTTTCAAACTTTCTCGGATAAGAATACTTACGGTTTCCTTACGACAAGGAATTTTATAACTATTCATGTATTTAGACTATGCCGATAATGATAATACAAGGGTGTAATTTTTTTTATTGGTAGCATCCTAAAAACTTGGTTTGTTCTAAAAAAAATGTTGTAGTAATTTCGTCATGAAAGCTAACACAGTCATTCAAGAGTAGATATTATATTACACTAGCTACTAATGATGACGAAGTCGCGGACAACAGCTAGTGTCTATATAATCAATGTTGTGGTTAATAATGTTTGCACTGAACTAACAGTAGTTCTGAATTCAATTATTGACTCGACTGATATGGAGATAAATGATGTTCCTTGTCCAATAATAACGTTGTCGGATAATTTATTTGCTCTCTTTGTCGTTGTAATTGGACGGAATATGGATACTCCTAACACGTCTTTAGTGTTTTCGATTCTTGTTTTATTTCACGAATATTTAAAGCGTTTCAGAAAGGACCACTTTCGGGACACAGGATCCTTGTAACCAACATTTTTGCCCGACAGGCTCTACTTTGTCCGATCGGGAAGTATCTTCTGTCTCGCTCCGCCGCCATATTTTAGGGACGTAATAAAAATGACGAGTATGACGCGTTTACGGGCAATATTTTACATTATTTGGGTGTAAAGTTCGCGTGTCGATTGATTTTACGTCGGCCGCTTCTCGTACGAATCAGTCTGTACACGACAGAGTTATTTTGTAATGGCCGTATCGCGTGTTACGTTGTTATTTTTACGCTATCGTCCATCTTTACGCAGCTAAATGGTTATACACTTATTTTGGCGGTATTTGTTTATACGGTACAAACTTTTAATTTAACCTCTTTAATACTATATTTGTGTACTGTTGCGTTGGTAATTTCAACGTTAATGGTGGTAAGCCGAGTGTTTATGTGGATCAAATTCAGCTACTACCATTTCAATTTTTTTAAATTATTTTTTTTGTTGGCTGAATAAAAATCTTGCAATCGGCTCTTTGTATAATTTTGAAAGTGTTTGACATCAGTATCTTTTTGTACTATATAGTACATACAGATACTGATGTCAAAAACTTTCAAAATATATAATATACTGATGTCAAATTATTACAAAATAGCCATATGGCTAGAATAAAACATTCAACGCACACATTCTGAACAAAAAAAATATTGCTCTAGTGGCAACATCTTGTTTCCTAAGATAATAAATGTGGAGGTTTGTTTGGATGTTTGTGAGTCAATCAGTCTGAAATTTCAGAACAGATTTAAGTAAAATTAAGTATACTTATCAGCCGATTTAAATTATTTATAGGTTAACTTTTGTTGTGAATAAATGCTCCCATTAAATCGTTTCCACGCGGACAAAGTCACGGATTCTGTTGTACAACGGATTAGAACCTGTGATCTATCGCTACACATACACAGGTAGGATATCAGCTGACTTAGACTATAGAGTTATAATGGTCCCGTTAAATCGTTTCCACGCAAACAAAGTCGCAGCTAAGGACTGTGTGAAGCTGTTCCATAACGGATGTGAACCTGTGATCTATCGCTAGACGCTGCTGTAGATATCAAAGGGTATCTGCCGAGTTAAGAATAAGAATACATTTATTTTTAACATCACACAATACATAACAATACGGCACAGGTACATACAATATAGTAGAAAGCAGACACATAGAATTATTATGTTGTATGAAGCTAAAAAAAATTATCCCAGCTCAGCAAACGTAGCAGGCAAACCCACTGCACTGGTATTCTGCAGGGGCCAATGAGTGGCTTCACAACACTACATTTTCAAAGAAGACAAACAAAGGAAATAAAAACATACATAGAACAAAAAATATGCAAAAGTAAAAACAAAAGAAAATTTGAAATTATAATACAGATTTGTACGTGTTGTGTGATTGTGACGCTGTTGGCTTGGGACATTAAATAAAAAAAATATAAAAAAACAAAGTTGACAGCTTGCTGCATCTATGGTTTGGTATATGTCAAATGCGTGTTTTTCATTTTTAATCTTAGTATATATATTTTATTCGTTATGTTATTGATTGCTTTTTATTTATAATGGTCCCGTTAAATCGTTTCCACGCGAACAAAGTCGCGGTTAGAGAGTGTTCCATAACGGATTGGGAGCTGTGATCTATCGGTACGGAGAAGGCGTGATGGTGCCCAGCAGGCCTATTATGACCTCTTATTTCCAGCCAGTTTACGCCCGTAAACATACTGGCTGGCATTTCGGTATTATGA
>JAOTAV010000029.1:1598990-1624001 GCA_026546445.1 Cyclargus thomasi | reverse complement strand
TCACTTTTTTTAGTTTTGCTTTTAAATCTATCCAATACTGAAAAAAAAAAGAATTAGTATTTGGTTTAGCTCGTAAAACGGGAATTGAGTTAATACTTACATTCGACCATCCCTTTCAGTCCTTTGTAGCCCCTTCACCCATAGAATTAAGAGTCTTTGCGACTTCTGTCCACATTTTCCTGGAGTAATCTCGCGCATGTATCGATTTATTAAAACCGACTGCTATATCTCTGTGGGAATTTAAAAACTCCCGCAAAGATTCAAGCTGGTTGTAGGAAACCCGGCGACGACGCGAAATTGCCTCCAGTAAACTAAACATGAATGGCATGAATTATTGTTTCAGCTTATGATCTAAACGAATATTATAACTCATAGTGTACATAGTATTAATCTATATTTTACAATTAAGCATAAATACTTACGCCATTCTCTTCAAATCACAAACTATTGAGTTTCAAGTAGTTATTGTAAATATTAATTTAGCGAAAACAATTAAAGGTGACTAAATCGTTTCTTCCATTTAATTTAAAAATTCCGTGGCAAAAATTTTCCTTTCTCTTTTTTTTTAAATTTCAAAGTCTTTTGTTTGTCATTGGCTATGCCTTTTTATACGTGCATTCCTTAAAAAAATATAATGTCGAAAAGTGAAGTTTGAAACGTCACCAACATGTTTGAAATCCGTTCATAGACAACCAAACTCGGATGAATCCAGTCAGAATATTAAGACGTTGTAATACGAAAAAAGAACAAGTCAATTGTTGGCCGTATATTGAATTGCCTGGAACCATGCAGGTTTCGTAAACGGTCATAATAGCCCTGCAGGGCGATAAGGGCGCGGACACACGCGCGTCCAATTAAGATCTTCATTAGGCGCCTTCCGCGAAGCCTCGTATCGCCGCACGAGCTCGGTTACGGATAGGAGACAATAGTTTGAAATGCCTTTCAATAAAAGTATGGTGGATTTTGAGTCACTTATATCGGGTTCGAACGAAAAAGCGATGTATAGGTTAGGATAGGTTAGAATATTTTTAGCTGACTCCAAAAAAAGCTTCAGTTCGACCATATCATGTTCTTTTGTTATTGAAAATATCATTACCTTAATATATTGTAAGCGGACACTAGAATAAAGTTCAGTGAATGTAATGCCGTTTAAATTGTTTCAAGAGTAATCTATAATTGCGGGCCATTACGAAACTTTGAAGCAGAAAACCCGACCCTAGTGGAATGAGCACGGCTACCATGATAATAAAAAGTTTTCTGGAGAAAACTGTAAGTGTTCAAAACTATGAGTGATATTTGCATTAACATAATATCAGTCCTCACTCTCTTTTTTCTCAAAACACAGTGGGATGGATAACCTACATAGTCATGTAAGTTATCCATCTGTGACTTTACAATCTGGTATAGGACTGAGTTCAATTATTTACAATTTGCGATACGACGCAAAAATTATCTTTATAACATAAGAAAATTATTAGCTTGCAAATTATACGCCATGTTTTACGACGACATATACGTAGTATATTCTGTGAAAGCCCTAAAATCTCTCTCTCCGAATGTGCATTTGACACGATTGTGTCAGCACCGGGAATGTTTGGCTGAAAGTTGATGCAGTTCCGATACGCAGACACCGCTCTGTAGTCTGTACTCGGTAGACGTGAACATAGCTGCGCTCCTTCGGTAAATACCGTGGATATAGTACGCTCGTGCAGACAACGGCTCTGTGCGAAAATATTCCATACTCAGAAAAGCCTGGAACTCGGTTGCGCCAAAGTTCGTTTATCGCGTAGAAGTAGAACCGTAAATTTTTCCGGGACAAAAAGTATCTTATGTCCTTTCCGGGGAATAAAAATTTCTCCATTTCAAAATTTCGGCAAAATCGGTTCAGCTGTTTGGGAGTGAAAAGGTAACAGATACAGACACACGCTTTGGCATTTATTATATTAGTATGGAATTATGGATTTTTATATGGTTAGTAATAATGGCTGGGTCGTAGATTTTGGTGAAAATTAATGTTGTAATTCTATGTCAGTCGGTATTCTTGTGAGTTATGTATAAAAATTGCTGAAGATGAGTATTTTCAGAGAATAAGGTAACATAATCCTCCCAATACAAAATGGTCATACACTGACTGTCCGTCAGCGTGTTTTCAGACTATATCCCAAGAACAGTAAAAACTAGCGAATTATGTAATTCTGTTGCCATTATAACAACAAATACAAAAGTAAAAACCAAAAAAAAAAAAATATTTAAGAGAGGCTCCTATACAAATGTGATTTTTGCCATATTTATCTTTTGATAATAGATGTCGCCGCTGGTCGTCTACATCGCGTAATCACTTAAACGACGACGTACCTTGTGCAACAGCTGTAGAACTTTTTAAGCGACTTCCAAAAACGAGGAGGTTACATGTTTGGCTGCGGATATAGGTATTTTTTTTTTTTGGAAAATATTTTTGCTCTCTATCGCTGCAAAGTCCTTGTGCGTAACTAGCTCTTGGCCGGTTTTGTTATACTCATCATTATAACTTATAACGAGATTTCAGTTTTTTAATATTAAAGATTTATTCACTTCTCTGTTCACCTGTACTTGTGTCCTGATTTATCATATTCGAGTACAGGTTGGGGCCGACAATTGTAATGTAAAACCCGGGCCGGATTTGAAGCTGGCTTCAAATAGCGCCGTGTGACGACCGCGTCACACTGTGACGATGTGACAGTGTGACGTGCTTACATGCATCGATTCATGCGATACAGCTATATATATGCATGTGACTATAAAACCTTGCAACTGCAAAACTTAAAAATAGTAATAGATTAAATATAACCATTAATAGCAAAATTGTTGATTTAATAAATAAATTACCGTTTATTTAATAATTTAGACATGACAAATTTTCCGGAATATACAGAACCCTATGTCCTGCTCTGAAATTTGCGTGGAGATATTTTGCGACATAATTTCAGCTAAATCAGTTCAGCTGTTTGGGCGTTAAGAGGTTACAAATAGAGAGACAGACAGATAGACACACCGATAGACAGACACACTTTCATATTTATTATACTAATTTGGGTTATGGATTTCAATGTCACCATCATTAGAAAAACTAAATCGTGTTTTAATCGGTTTACATAAATATTATAGAAAAATTTCAACGGAAGCGCTGTTAAATTTTTTGCTTATCAGTTTTGATACCAGGCGGCTGACTTACATAACACCTTACTCGTACATATACTTTGTCGCATTGGAGAGGTTTGGATTTTGTCGCTACGAGGATGATATCAGATGTATAAACGACCTCACGTGCATACTTCGGGTATCCACGAAGTATTTATTGTCCCGCACAGCAAAAAGCCAAACATTTATTAAATATGAAACGTTACTGTGGTACAGTTTTTGCTGTCAATTTATCAATGGACGAAACTCGCGTCTCTCGTCCTGTTTTAATTAAGTCGTGCCAGGGGATTGTGGTCTCTATCGCCTGGATATAAGGGTGCCTGTGACGACCGCGGGGTACGAATGGTAGCACGTATCGGAAGGAACAATGATGTACCACGACCAGTCCATTGCGAAGTATTTTTTATCTGTAACCGAAATGTTGTGGATTCGCGAAAATCAGATGCGGCTTTTTAAGGTCGATTCAACAGGTTTCTAATAACTGTCAGTATTGATTCTATAATAACGCTGATGCAATGTTTCGAATAATTACGTTTTCACGGTCTGTAACAGGTTTACAGGTTAGCTCATTCCGTTAAAGATTTCGCGATATGGTCTTGGGGAGTTATATAATAGAGAGACCTATTTTATAGATATAGGTGGGTGGATGATAATGATGATGTTTCACGTAATGAAGGCGTTTCTAGTCAGGCAGGACGGTAAGTAGGTTGTAATTGAAAGTAATTGTTGCCGGTTTAGGAAGCGCGTCTACTGGATGTTGCGTCGTCCCTGCATGCCAATGAAGTATCGGCTTATTTGATGACGTTCGCGCCATCTTGGACAAAGCAGTAAAAAGATACTTCTTAATTGGACCCTTTTTCCGTGTGGGATAAAAGGGATAATCCCACTCGAATGATGTTATCGATGCCGTAAAAATCCTGGTATTGACTAACGAGCTCAAAAATTTATTCCGTGTATCATACTTTGACACGAGAAATATTAATATATTCGGACTGTAAACGTTGTAACGCGTATCTTCAGTCTAGGAGGAAAGTAACTTTGATGATCTATACATATAATAAAACAGAATAATTGAAGTGTCTGTACATTTAAATTTTTTTCAAAAAGCGGGTTTCATAAATGCTTAGAAACAGTAATAGAACATATATCGATAAAAAAGTTATCTGTTCGTCTGTTTGTATGGGCTAATCTCAGGAACTCTGGACGGATTTGAATAAATCCTTTTTTGTTAAAAAACTTTTAGGTCTGGGCGACATATAGGAGACTTTTTATCGCGGGATAATGTATGGTTCCTGCGTGATATACAATTTTTTGCGCAACGAATTTGCGGGCACCAACGAAGAAAAAGTTTTGAATATAAAAGGCAAACATTTTATGCTACTCATTTCGCCGGGGTCTCACGACGCATCCACATTTAGTAAATCGTCGAGTTTAGAAGACAATGAGCGGACCTACACGGCGTCACTCCTTTTCGCCTTATTTCAGCCTTCCTTTTGTTTCGAGGGCTTCTTTATTTTGTTGTGAGATCTTATTATTTTGCTACCGTCGGCCGCAGTGCAGTTCGCTTCGTTTTTGTTCACATAGCCGCTGCCTCGCCGAAGCGCGCGGAATGAAGTAATTCTGCTCGGATCTGCTCGGTATTGTGTATTTGCCGAGTTCTTTGTTTTTTCACATTTCCATGTTGAGTTTTTGCGAAGGACCAGTTCGGTTATATAACGATATGCTCGTATAAATAATGCGCCGTAAATGGTTCCGTGTCTCGGTGTCCTAAAAGCGACAACACCAATTATGTAACATGAAATATTACAGGTATTTTGTGAATCCATATTTCACAACTGACGCATCAAGTTTTATGGTCATCGCAGTTTCGTTCGTAAAATATAATTATTGTAGTAAACTACGATTTATTTACGTTTGCACCACAATAACTAATCTGTTTTCTTTCGTATTCTCAGACCAACTTCTTAACAGCATCTTCACCGCAAGTTTTACGCTATTTATCGCGTGGCAACAGTTTTAAAGTTTTCAAGCTTGAACTGCTACTTGTAGATATTTCTCAAAACCTTAAAACTGTTGCAACATTTCGAAATTTTTCAAAAATTGTACACATCTCCCCTCGATGATAACTCAAATGAAATTTTCAAATACAACTCGCCTTATCACAATCGCATCGCACTTTCGCCAAAATTCCTTTCACTTGTTCGCGCACAAAACGAACACATAGGCTACTTACGGCCGCGTCCTTTTAGGGCGGGGTGTGAACGCGGCATGTCTTAGGCCTAATTAAACGAAACAAGCGCTCGCGCACGTTAATCAGAGCCTCCGAGCCCCCCACGAGAACACCGAGTAGCTTTTAGTGTGAGGTGTCGCGATGTCCGGAATTCCAATTATAAACTGTTAATTAGATCGTTTCGGAGGCGGTTTATTTTTAATCTGTAACATATTGTGCGGATACCGCAGGGTTTTTGCCACTCGCTTTTTTTCTTCTTTCCCGCTTGGGTTTATCTAATCTGCGTCTTTTAAGTTTGGATGGAATTGGTTGGGGATTATTGCGAGAGTAACGTTTACAATGAGAATTCATTTCTTTTCTCTGTTAATGGTTTTCAATGATAATTCCTTATCTGAAAAATGTGTCTGAGGTCTTTTCAAGTTTGATACACCTAAAAGTTAATTGAAAATTTACCGGTAGTAAATTAATTTACGACGGCCGTTGAGTTTCGTACTTGCATCTTCTCCATGTTGAGAATTTATTTAAAAATTGTCAATCTCGTTTCGGAGTTGACAAAAAAAGAACGCCAGGACAATGTCTGCAGATTTTTTAATACGTCCAGCGCTCTCGGTCTCCGGGGTTAGGAATTTATTGAGACTTCAGAAAATAAAAGCAAACCGACGGAGCGATTTTATCGAGCACCCGCGCCTTATTTCGTGGGCGGTAAGGTCCAGATTGCCACCGGTCGACGAATGTAAAACACGAACCTGTCTCGCCAGTAGCCGTCCAGGATTGATCTTACACATCAGCTGTCTGTCCGTACGTCTCGTTTGTACAGGCTGATACGATAACGACGTTCGTTTAAGCTTCTATTTTTAGAACGGTTATCTTAATTAAAATGTACGTTTATCTGATTGCCAATAAATTGTTGTACGCTAATAGACGGAAATTTGCGAATTCTTTCACACCATTCTCGTTAAATTGAAAATCATCGTCACCCGACTTGCTAACATTCATCATTAATAAATAATAATAATAAATATTCTGTATTGTGCACACATTAAGAAATAAGATTACAAACAGTTAATACCTTATACTATACAGTGTACCACAATGGCGGAACCATTTGTAGCGGAACTTCGCAAAATCATTGAAATCGAGACCTTTGTTGCTTAAGAATAAAATATAATATAACATAGTTATACTTTAAACACAATGACCTTCTTTTGGTAAATTGTTTCTGGAATTGGTTGTCTGGAAGAAATTGCTTCTTTGGTATTAAGACCGCCTTTATGTATTTTCAAAATTGCATGGTTTTTATTTCTTGTATGTAATGTTATTATACTCGTGATTGTGCACAATAAAGTATATTCATTCATTCATATAATCAAGAATCAAGAAACCATATACCTGAAATATAATTCTTATATTATTTATATTAAAATAATTATTAATCAATATTTTAGTGTCATATTTTTTTGCACGAATCAGGAAAAACAGTTTTGATTGGGCAGCTTTTTCATATCACCCCAAGATTAAATTATTCTTTAAGTGAAGTCGAATAGACTCACCCTGTAGGTACAGCTATCTTAACATAAGTCTTATGTCTCGGTAATGAAAAACAGACTAACGACATTCTGCCCACTGTTAAAGGGCTCGTCGATGTCAACAAAAATCTGAAAGGCTTTTGTAAAAATTAATTACGTGTTTTAAGGACAAGATTTTAAATAGGTTAATATTGTCCTTAGTTTTGTTGTGTTTACTGCGTTAACTGTAGATAATAGTACAATCAGAGAAGTTGAAACAGATACAGATCGTGGATTGAAGTAATTAGGTCGGGTTACGTCAAGCCCAGCCGACAGATCACAACATGGAATTGACATATTCCGACTAAGTGTAGTAGGTCTGTCAACTGGCTCTCTTTCAATTTCCCCCGTTATACATTTTACCTAATAACGCTATTTAAAAATGTGCTTTCCGGATTTTTTTCATACGAAACTAATTTCCATTAATCTTTTAAAGTCAGACCAATTTATAATTTTAGGTAATTTAATAAATTTAAGTTCTTAGTGCAGACTTCTAGAGCTGATGATGACGAATAAACAGTAAGTCCCGTTTTAGCAATTCAGTGCAATTCACCTGCAATACTCGACATGTGATAAAGTAATGATAAAGTCTTGAAATGTCAGGACGGAGCGACTCGTAATGGATTATTTTCGCTAAGATACGATTGGAGTGCTTATTGATACTGTGGAGAGACGGACAAAACGTGAAATTCAAGAAATGGCTTAGATAGAAAAAAAAGCAATACAGAGTTACATAATATAACAGTGAATATTTTCGTAAAAATTAATAACATTTATAATTTCACCACAAGAAACTAAATTGTAAAGGTATAGGAAGCACACAGGCTATAGCGGTTTTGAGTTTAAGTCAGTGGATGATAAAACGTGATTTAGCTGGCTGCTTCCACGACAAAGATACAATACCGGACTATCGTGCCTGCGAAATGGAAGCTGGAGCAAAGAGGCTGATTAGATTGCACGAACTCAATATAGTCGCTCAGAAACTCCAGCTCTTCGCATAGTCTAATGAAATATACACAATTCAACTCAAATTTGTGGAACACCAGTCTTTATATTTAAGTACTACTATTAAATTCATAATTATCATGATTCACGTTGCCGAACTTTTAAATTGCCACAAATTGCTAGCAGTAGCGACGTAATGCCTCCGATATTCAAATTATGCGGCAGGATTGGCAGGTCCAATTTTATAGAGTAGCGAAATTCTACAGTACGTCCTCGGCATTCCCGAAAACGGCCCAGACAAAATAAGGCATTTATAATAAACGAGCGAGTATCCGGTATCAATTTTCGAAGGACCATTTAGCATCCAGCGTGCGGTTCGGCCCCAGGATATTCATTACATAATTCCGAAGCTGGCTATGTCCAATAAATAATTTACCGCAGGGTCCAGAAGGTCTGGCAAATTTGCGTTCAGTTGAGTGTTAAGGGCCCGCCACGCCTCGCAGCAAAGGTCATCTGGTAATTAACGGTCCCTAAGCAATCAAACAGGAGAGAGTCGTGATTGGCTGCAATTCCCGATCGACTCGGATCAAAGACGGATCAAAAGGCGAGTGTCAAATAGAATATTTTAGGGACCCCATTTGGGCTTTCCTTTGCGAATTCCGCTCGTTTGTTGTTGGACCTTATCTCGATTTTGATTGGAAACGGCAGATATTTGTATTGCAAAAGACAACCGGATAGCTTTGCCAATTTCCTTGCTGACAAATAAGCATCTGTAGTTACGGCTTTAATATGGATATTTGCTGAGTTAGGATTGTCGAATATATGTGTTCATAATATACATTCTACTCATTCTTTTAATTACATTGATCACGGGTACTATAATATATTTTGGGTTCCGTATCCAAGGGGGAAAACGAGACCCTATTACTAAGAGTTCAAGGTCTGCCTGTCTGTTTGTCTATCTATCCGTCTGTCTGTCTCCAGGCTGTATCTCAAGACCGGTAATAGCTAGAGCGTTAAAATTATCAAAATATGTATTTTTGTTGCCGCTATAACAGCAAATACTAAAACTAAAATAAATTCAATAAATAAGAGGTTCTCTCACACAATAAACTTGATTTTTTGCTATTTTTTTGCTCGATATCAATAATGAAAACAGGTAGGCATTTGAAATTTAGCAAAATACTTGGTTCTATTTAATGTTTACTAATCAGTAATAAAATTTAAACAAAACTAATAATTAAAGTGGGCTTTCATACAAAAACACAATTTTTACCTATGTTTTATTCAATATAGTACGGGAACTTATTTATTTTGATTTTACTTTAACTTCCTGTTATCTTCTGTTTCCATATCAAGAAAATATAATACAGCTATAAATAATATAATTTATTCGTCACCTTAACGCAATGTCCTTAAGGGGATAGCACGGTGCCTTGGGGTGGTTAGAACAACCCTTTAAAATAGTGGCTGTTTATCTGGGGGAAGAAACGAATAAATATCTTTTAGTATCTGCAAAACACCTTGCAAGGCGGTGATGAACATAGTTGTGTAGTTGCATTTCGAAACGAAAATATTACTTTTGAAACTTATAAAATGTAAAGTACTTAAATATCAATTGATAATTAAAATACCTTCTTTGTTATAAGTTCCTGGTTGTAGTAGAACTGATAAGAATTATATCAAGTAAAATAATTGAAGAGAAATTCTGATAACGTTAAAGTAAATTTATGGCAAGACACAATCACCTTCATCAAAATTTCAGCATGAAACTTGTTAAGCCATAAATATAAGCCCCTCCGCAATAAAAAGCGATATGACAACATTCCTTCAACAATGGCGCAGAATTAAAGCAAAACTTAGTGTAATTAATTTGGAGTACCTCTAGGCTTGTAATAAATCGTTTCATCTCACTATATTTTATCCTCGCGAGCGAATCTCCGCTAATGCGTTGTCTCTCTCTGCCGCACCACATTTGCATAATATCATGTCACCTGTCCCTTTCGACTATTCACAAATGATTCCCAGTTTCCAGCTTTTCGTTAATCACGTGTCTTGCGTCTGTGATTGGTGAAATTGAATGCTATACGTACGGTATAGGGTTGAAATTAGATTGCTGTGCGATATGAATAGCGAGGGTGTTCGTTAGGTAAAGTTGGTAGAAATAATTTGGTATAGATATCGGCGAGGAGCGAATAGCGCCCGCGTTGTCGGAAGGCGGTGTAATTCTTAATCTTTTATTTGAGGGTAGAAGCATTTCAACAGCCAAATTAATATTTTGAAACGATCCGAATGTATCCGAATTAATTTAGTCAGACTTAGAATCATTCTTAAGCTTGATTATTATTCTAAAGTCAAAGTAGTCAATAATGAATCCTCGGAGAAAATAAGTGTTAAAATGTTTTTATTTGGTCTCGCTTTTGTAAAAAGTAATGAATTATTTAATTACATTAGAAGGTCAAAGTAAAAAGTAATAAATTAAGTCCGCCGCCCTAATACACGTGATTTACGACCGCGGGTCATTTACCTCTGGTAAGATGTCAGGCAACGTCTTCCGGTTCCGGAGCGGCGCCACTTGTACTTCCGGTGTCCGCCGTGACGTCATAACTGCCGTATGTGACGCACTTCCGCACCGTCGTTACCAAATGGTCACCATTTTGAGAACGGTAAATAATGTTTATGCCCAAATTGGGCAAGTATAATACACCTAGTAAAAGCTGGTACGCTGGGTATAGAAAATTATTATTTTTCACAGATTAATAGTACTAGTTGGAATTTTTGTAAATCATGAAAGCGATTGAATGAAGCGAAAATGTATTATTGAGAGGGTAGTCGTAAACCTCAATACAAAATGATATATGAGCAAATTTTATAGTCTTCGGAAGAAATTACGACAAATTCGAGATCAGGCCTCCGCAAACAATTTATAGAATTTAGGGCATAGCTGTTTCCTACATTTTGAATAACTCACAGAGATGTAGTCATAAAAACAAAATTGGGCTGTGCGGTGCTGCATTTTGATAAGAAAATTCCTGTTGGGACAAAAATATCTATAATCTAACGATATTAATTTAATTCTAAGATCTTAGAAGTCGCTACAGAGCCTCGAAAGTTAAATTATGCAGAGGACATAGCTAAAAGGTCCTATTGAGCATAGATAAGTAATGCTAATGAAAATATAGATTCGAATGGCGAAATTTGACAAACGCCGAAACACGATAATTTCAGAATCATCCGAAACCGTTTTGTTGTCACGTCATCGCAAACGGGAAAACACGAATCCGGCTCATGTTAATATTTGAGGCGTTTTTATTTGAAATTTCCATTTACATCCTCCCCCCTCCCGGCTGGGGGGGGGTCTCCCCGCATACATATTCATGAGTTGCACCCCTCACTTTCCCTGCAGTATATTGCACGATGTGCGCTCAAATCAAACAAACTCATCTCAATAACTGTCTTGATTTATTCGGATGCTGGAAATGAGATGCAACTGATATAATTGATGGTATATTTGTTGGATGGTTGTGAGCAAATGTTTTGATTCATCAGTCTTACTCGGGAAGTCATTGTCTATCATTTGCCATCCCGAGCGTTCATCCCCTAACTGTAAGAACTTCACGATGTTCATTTGTCGCTCTTTGGGTCATTTAAAGATTTACGGTTACGTAACGTAACGTGGAAGTAATATTATTCTCTTTATTACAATTCTAATACTAATTTCACCGGTTAATAGGTTAGTCAATCGTGACGTAATAAACTTCTGATATAAACGTAAATTACATATAATAACTCCATTACTTATCAAGGTTGTTCAGCCTGTGAATTTCACAGTTGTTACCAAAAATTACCTGAAACAAACTTATGAATATTCCACACATTTTCGTGGTATTTAAGATATCGATCTACAGTGGTTTGTTATGTTTTGTATTAGCATATCGTTAATTATTTTGTTTCATGACAATTCCTTTTTTTCTTTTGCTAATGGCGTTACTACTTTGTATTTTGACAGCCAGATATTTCACTTTTAAGTTATTACCCGTTGCTCGACTGTTAAAGTTGTAGGGCATGTTTCATTGTTTGTATGGAGAATCTATCAAAAAAGTTCTGGATAGCCTAACAGAAACTTTAACATTAAGAGGTAAAACAGGTCCTTAACCTTATATTTTAACTACTATTAGGACTTAAAGTTTCAAATACATCAACAGATACTTTATATTTTTGTATCAGAATTTAAAGTTTCATTTCAAACTAAATGTTTCATAATTTTTAGATATAACACTTTTAAGACTTCTTCCAGATTCAAATCCCAAAGACCATAAACCAAATCTCCAATAGATAGTAAATTCCAAAGACGTACTATAGAAAATATCTTTAATGCTACAAAGCGCTACGTCAGCGGATCGAGTAGTATCAGTCGCACGGCTGTCGTTGACGTATCCTGGACTTTTTTACCCTGCGTTTTATTGCCGTCACGAATCGAGAGCTGCGCCATATATTCGGAAACCAATGTTAGTTGAGCTCTGATATGCTGTGTGAGAATTGATATTTTTGAGTGATATTATGCGCAATGGTACTCAGACTTTCATGTTAGTAGAAAGTGTTGTACCTAAATGTACATAAATTAGTTCGAACTTAGGAATAAACTCACGAGATTTACAAATTTCTCTTATAAGACTCTTCTTATGATACAGAAGATATAAAAATTGTGATAAAATTCAAATTTATTATTATTTTCTTATTTAGTTTTCATTCTAGTCTCCTTCATATAAAATTTTATGGAATCTGTTCAGAATATTCGGAGTTACTGCATATTTGCTGTAGACACACTTAACTCCCTTTCAGAGACAACAAAAGATAAGCCGATGATGGAACACTGAAAGGGTCACAACTGTTTATCATTCTCAGATTTAAGTGCATGAAGTGCCGTGAAGAATTGAATTATTTCGGATTCTTGTTTTCATGTTTTGTTGATTCATTTGCATATTGAAAGTCATAACGTTTATTCTTTTTTCATGTTTATCGTTTGTGTAATTAAAAGGTATGTTCGTGCATGTGTGCTAGGTATATTTAAAGTCATTATTAACGCAACTCATAATCGTTATAATTAATCTTTCTTATTAGACAATAGACCATTATCACACAAAAAGATTCTTATAAGCATGACATTTTACTTTAGAGAGACTCCTTTAAGCAATTAGAAAGCAAAAAAACTCCATCATTATCATATTATCCTTCCGTTGAATCAAACAAGTCGCATTTTACTATTGCATGAACAAGTGACTTATTACGCACCACAAAATATAATTTACAAGTGACACGTGATGAATTAAAATTTAAATGGCGATATTATTTTTCAAAGGGTCGCCACGAGTCCCCAAATATATTCAAACCTCCCAAACCTCGTTGATTTTATAATAAATTCTCTGGGGTCTTTTGATTTTGCAATTTGTTACCAGGTTTTTAACAGCTTCATGCGAGGACCAGCGTAAAATGATCCCCGTGTTTGCATATTACGTTTTTATTCGATTTTAAACTTTCTCAATGATTTGATATACTTTTAGGATTAAACAATAAACATCATTTTTCATTGAGATATAGCTAATATTATCTGCTTGAAAAATATTTTTTCCGTCTTTTTAACTTAAGTTTAAATTTCTGATTAGAAATTTAAAATGTAATTGGACTTGTCAGTAAAATCATACTAAAATAGTTGTTTAAATTCTTTTCATCTTTTTAGTCAAGTTCAAACTAACTTAAGCACTTATTTAGCACAGTTCTGCTTATTATATATTATATTATAGGCTATTTGTGCGCTCTGTAAAATTTTCGTCTCTTGCCATTTCCAGTTTACTGAGACATGACTCTTTGCGGTTCCCAAAAAAGCAATTCGGTCGGCGTGACGCGTAAAATAAGACTAATCAATACTTCATCCCCCATAATCCGTGTCAAAGTTATCTTTTTATCTACAATTAGGATTTCGACACCTCCCCGTGGGGGCGAGGGCTCCATCAAAGGCCGTCCTCTCATTATGCGACGTTATTGAGTTATCAAACGCGAAGGGAGATTAGTTCATACTTCCATACACAAATCCTATCATACAAGCTGACGCCTTTCACTAAAAACAAGCTCCATTTTGGTATACCGCAAAACCTTCCAACTATTTCAACCGGGTCCCTTATATATGAAAAGACGAGGGAATTTCGACTCTAATGTGTTCGGTTAGGATTGAATTTGGGTCGGTGACGAAGGGTTCAAATAGAACCGTGTCTAAGTACAATTAGATGTCCCTACACAGGTTCGCTAACAAGGAAGTCGTCGGAGCGTTATTTGCCAATGCAAAGGGACGATTTCATCCCTTAATTTAAAATGGGTGATAATGAGATGCATAATTTGATTATATTTCTATTTTTTGGTATTATTTTGGCCGCCCAATATTGTTTTAAGGAATGGAATATTTGAGATATTTTCTTAGGACGAATATTATGATTGCGAATCTTATCTTTTATTTGAACAATTATTTTACTACAAACGGCGTATTTGTCTACATTGTGTTTCTAAGCCTATTTATCCCAGCCAGCTAGAGGAGAGGATGAATTTTGTCTGCTTCTATTCAAACTTGACAATTTCTTATAAAGATTCTTTCTTATCAGAATTTCAATTCTGGTAAGTAAAAACGGCGACATTTGTGTTCTGATACCCATTCTGATTTAGGAATTTATTATGTTTAATAAGTTACGGATCGAAACTTAGTATTTGCTTTATTCCCGTGTAACTGCAATGAGTTAGTACTTTAGGCTCTTGATAGAAATAAATGTTCAACATCGTGTTTCATTTATGTCGCTATATTAAGGTTGCTTGTCAATTTCATAATCTTTAAGTTTTGACTGTTTTTATCGGTCGAAACACATAAAGGTGGCGGATAAAATATGTACAATCATGGGCGTCATAAGGGATGAATTTTAAAGATATTCGGGATAGGTCCGCCGGGAGAGGGAGGTGTGATCAGCATCAGTCCCCTGGGCCGTCGGGAATCAGCTTGCGTATGAAAAATGTTCTGTGAACTTTAAATAAAATGGTGCTTTAAAGTGGGTTTTGGGCGTGAAATCGGAATTGATGTTTATCTGAAAACATGGTCATAAAATGTCAGTCCAATTTCAGCTGCCGGATAAGAAGGTAATCGGACGAAACAAAATGTGACAAGATATGTTGGAAGTGCCGTTTTTTCTATGAGAATAATGTTTTATTTTTTTGGAAAATCTCAAAACATGAAATATTAAAAAAAAATGTAGACATTCCAGTAGCCATGTATCCATTTAAGTTGGTGACGGCCCGACGTATATAAAAACGCAAATCAACGTAAACACGAGAACAATAACGCAATTTATCAGGCCATATTCCGCAGACAAGAACGTAATTAACAATCAAACTCAACCCTCCGGCCGCGTTGGGGGCCGCGCAGACCCCGTAGGTAAATAGTTCCTACCTGATTCTGGCAGACGGGCGAGGTCGGAGCGAATGATTCGTTAGGAGCCAGTGAAGCGTTCAGACGTGAATGGGGCCGCCATGCCTACCTGTTATATGTCATACTAAATATTTGCATACATATCACAGTGTAGGGGGTACAAGTGACCTAGCGTTTGGTGCGTCTTAACGATTTAAAGGGTTCGTATTATTGTTTTTTAATTGTATCTGGTTCTTAAATGACTATTTAAATTTGAATATTCTTTTAAGTCTTTATCGGTTTTTATGAATTACAATGTATTACATTAAAATTTTTAATCAATTACTTAACATTAAGTATATAATTATAATTAAACTATTAGGAAAGAAACATTGTCAATTATAATTGTAATGAATTATGTATTAGTTTATATAAATGTTGTGTATAATAGTAATTGGTTATTGGTGTTAAATTGTTATTATTTTACTAGGCTTAAGATGAATGTGTATCAACTTTAATATCTGTCACTACCTTAATAAATAAATAAATAAATAAATACATAAATAAACTTGTAAAAATATTGTGCATTGGAAATTACTTCAGATTCATTAATAATACCATAGAGAAATTATAGCGATCAGAGCAAAGCACTGAGAATTGCTAAAAACATAGGTAATATCTTGACGACCTCTGTGGCTCAGTTGGTAAGCGCGTTGGTAGCTTACGCCGAGGGTCGCGGGTTCGAATCCCGCCGACGGAACAAAAAGTTTTTCAATGTTTCTGGGTCATGGATGTGTATTAAATATGTGTATTATATAATAAAAATCTTAAATATGTGTATAGTATAAAAGTATTAAATATATTTCCGTTGTCTGGTACCCTGTAACACAAGTCCTTTGGGTACTTAGTACGGGGCCAGATTGACGTGGTGTGAAGCGTCCATAGATATTATTATTATCTATGTTTTTAACAATTCTCAGTGCTTTGCTCTGATCGCTATGTTAGCTCCTTAGATTATTTATATCTCCAAAAAACACTTACTTAGATACAATATATTCTATTCATCTCCAAAACACTATCATAGGATCCTATTTACTTGTAACCGTATCCTCCGGTGTCACAGGCCCCGTCACCCCAGCGAAACCCGAGCCGCGAAGTCTCCTGGTAATTAACTAGCGATTTCATTTCTTGATGTACTTTTAAAAGCGTCCGACGGCTTTTTAATGGTTATTTTATGGTGACGGATCGCTTATTAAGTTTTGCGCAGTGACAGATGGGCGGTAGTTTGACACCAGCGCCGGCGCGAGGGTTGGCCATTTGTACGATCAAATTGGCCGAGATAATTTTTTATATTTTTTTGATTAATGGTTGCGATTTTTTCTGTTCATCTAAGACAAAAAAGTAATTTCCGTGTCAGCAAAAATGTTTATAATTATCATTATTCGTTACATTACTATGTGCTAAAGTTGGCTTCTGGGAGGTTCTTGCGCCACTTATTCTTAATGTTTTAATGAAAGATCAAAAGTCAGGACAAATTTTATATAACAAAATATTATTTTTATTACAACATATTATTTTATTTTATAACAAAATGCTATTAATATAATAACAAAATTTTATATAACAAAGTGTTATTGACATTATTTGTAAATATTTTAGTTTCATAATTGAATAATTCATACATATTATAATCGCGCTGATTAAAAATAAATAATAATAATAAATAAATAAAATGTAACTTATAGCTTCGTAACGTAACGGTGCTTAGCTGTAACGTCAAACGTTACAGCTAAGCACCGTTACAATAATGAAACATTAACTATACCATGGCGATACTCCCTATAGTCCCAAGGGAGGAGAAAATTAAAACAGATGACGGAGCGTCGGTGCCATAATTAAAAAGATAAGAAATATTTTCCTTTCGCATCGAGATTATGAAAACCCCTTTTGACCCCCGATGGGGAGAGCCGGTTAACTGGTTAAGGGGCCCAGGAGACCCGCACCGATTCCTGCTGATTAAGTAAACTAAGATAACATTCGATGTACGTCAAAAGTCAACAAGGGTTAAAACGCTAAGTTGATTTGAGGGATGCGATGATTGGATTGGTTTTGTTTCGGTTAAGTTGTTATTGATGCAAGTGCAAGGTTATGCGGCCTCCTAACGAGTTGGTGTAAAGTGGTCATACAACCTCTTAATAAATTGGTGAAAGGTGGTCATACAGCCTCTTGATTGAATTTGGTGTAAAATGGTTAAGAGGCCTCTTAATAAGTTGGTGAAAGATGGCTCATCAAGTAATAACGAACATGTAGACTGCCAATAGAAAAGCTTCCATTTTCCTTTTTTTAATGATATTCAGGAGGCAAACAAACAGACTGGTTAGCTGATGGAAAGCAAATGCCGTCGTACATGTCATGAACATCCAAAGAGCCGCAAGTGACTCACTAAACAAAACTTAGCATACCTTTTTTATCACTCCCGTCGAGCCGGCCCATTCGTGCCGAAGCATGGCTCTCCCTCGACTTTACTGCTTCTTTGACCTACAAAATAAGACCAAGTTTTCTTCTACACATAACTCCCAAGCCCTCTCATATTTCACCCAAAATCGATATGATACAGATATTGCATTTGATTAAATGTGCTGGTACGTCTTAGATGCAGGGTCGCCTACTTAGTATTCCGCTCAGCGCCGGCACTGTATTGATTGCTCCGGCCTGTAGGGATGTTTAAAACAATCAAGGAAGTAACGATTTTTCGTGGACGATGTTTTTTAATTTTTTTTTTGGTTATGTATGAATATAAGCTTATAACCTTTTCATATTTAATTCATATTAGGGATAGTTAAATAAGTTTGGTTGAGCTTTTCGCTAGATGTCGCTGTTTTGTATTTCTATTTCTAACAACTATCAAAGTAGCTGCTTAAATTATTTAACTTTGTTTTTAAATTTAAAAACATTGCTAATATTGGAAAACTGTGATCATGTTTTTACGGTTTTACATCAATAATGATGTAAAACAATAATAAAATTGTAAATAAAGATTAAGGTAAAAACCTTCGAGATATAATTCCACGTACTAAGATTATATATTGCACTGAGTTCTATTACACGATAATATAACTCAATGCAATAAACTAAGTTTTAATTGTTCATTAAGCATGGAATTTCGAAAATGTTTCATTAGTCAATCTGATTAAGGTCCTCACTATAGCCATGGTGTATTATATTTGTGTAACTATTTATACTTTATGAAAGTTATACTAATTACCATAGCCGCCGGTAGGATCTTCGTAAACTTGTAAATTTTAATATATTCAGTATACTTCAGTATAGTTTAACTTACTTTTGGTTGGTTACTAGAACTGTGTAAACACTTGGCTGTTAAAGTTTAAGAAAGGCTTGAATATACTCTTTTGAAGCATGAATCAAAGAGGTACAGAATTTGCTTATGTGTAGGACAACTAGTTTCTACTTTAAAGTATCTGAGTGGAATATTTCTTAACGAGTTATCTTCTAATATCATGGTCCTCTCACACATCTGCCCGGGACATATGAGGCCCGTTACATACGAGCTAATAAACGACCTATAAATAGCGAGAATCTTTTCAAGTTCTCCCTTTAAAAGATATTGGCTTGCTGACTGGCTTTTCTACGAACTAACTTTGATCACTTGCTAAATAAAGCAAGTTTTGTCTACGCGAAGTCAGAAACACTAATTTGGCATCTCATAGACTCTACCTAGACCAATTTTTTGAAGCCAGGACTGCTGTCCTAAAAAACTAGCCTCGGCATAAGGCATCTGAACATGGATTAAAACTGTATATTGAGTTATCCTTTGAAATTGTAAAATATACAGCGTACACCATTTTTATGAATTTCTGAAAAAATAGATCTGGTATATTGTGCTGTACCATAGAATACGTATACTTTAGTCTAAATACTTGCGTAGACGTTAGCACCTCACTAACCCTTCAAGCGGCGCTTCGGGACAGCGAGACCCCTTCGCACTCTGTTGGGTTACGGCGATTGTTCGTGATGATAAAACTAAGGAAGTTCAAGCAAGATGCTGTGTCAAACGGCCATCCCGTACTGTTTATCGCCAACGGGCTATCGTGATAAAGTAAATAGATATCTGAAAATGTGTTTGCTTTTAAATCTTTAAGAAAGCGTATGTGCTTTCTTAAAGATGAAGTAGGTATAATGTTTTGTTGTGTATGAACGAAAAAATATATGATGAAAAAACCTAACCTAAAAAAAGGAAAATTTGGGCACACCCATGAGACTATATAAATCGTATTCGTCTGTATGTAGTTAGTAAACTGAACAGAAATAAATCTACAAAAATGCCACGCGTGGTAGCAACAGTTTTCGCATAAAAGACTATAATATTATCTGTCTTTCAAAATAACAGATAACGAAAATACACACGCACTCACGTATTTATGACATAAGTAAGGATTTAAAACTCTGCCAGACAATATTGTTTACATTTGAACATTGACGTAGAACTGACTTGCGAACAAAAGATTGCGCTAACGCCTCTGACCATGAATAAAAATCGATGCCAACATCACCACAAAGGCCCGGATTAGCGGACCTTATCCTCAATTTCATCTAAATACGGGGTTTAATCCCATACAACACAATGGTGACAAAAATAATAAATATGGGCCGGTACCGCCCACCGCACAATGGTCTCCCAGGCCGGCGCGATATTTTTGTATCGAGGGCGAGTAATTGAGGGTTGATATAACAAATGATACTCTGAGATAGTTGAGAAAAATATTTTTCGATATTAATACTGCAAAATAATAACGAAGAACCTACGTGAATTAGACTTGTAGGCTCAAGGATAAACAGACGATTACGTGAATTAGATTTGTAGGTTCAAGGACGATAATTTTCATCGGACGATGCATTTTCATTTGTTTCAAATAAATAGTTTTTTAAGCAAAGTAAACTGTAAAATGAATATCTTTAGTTGACCATGACTTATGTACTCATAGAACACTTTTCTTCGTAGACATCTACGAAACTTTTTACATTCAACTACAGTAAAAATTACTTCAACCTATTTAAATCAATTGACCTCTTTCCTTTTATATCTGTATAGTTTGGTAACTTTATTTTACTAGTCTTTGCTATTCGACTGATGGGCAAAGTTTTTTTTTAGTTTTTGATTCATCAATCTTACAAAAAAAAGCCCAAAAACGGTAATACATTGTTAGCGCTGACCTGCCATTAATGGGAAAAATTTTCAAGGTTTTCTCTAACTCCCGAGCTATCGATTTTTCAAACACAAAACAATAATGATAACGGCTTTACCGGTGGCCCAACTTCCCTAATGCCCTATCCCTATTACCATTCCCTCATAAAGGCTGGCAACGCACTTGCGACTCTTCGGATATCGCGAGTGTTGTGCAACGGCAGCTTTAACCGTCTACTCGCTTGCCCCCTAAATATTATAAAAAAAACGATAACGCTTTTGTCGCCGTGTAGATGTTCGACATTCAGACAATACTCCCGAATCACGCCTAATCTCTTAACAAAGCGATGTTGGAACATTTTGGCGCGGGAATAATGAAGGGCACGCGCACTCACAATGGCCGCGTGGCGATCGCTATCGGCGCAACAAAACGCACGCTAAAACATTAGGATGTGGGTGACGCATCATACGTCAAAAGATGGGATATGTCCCGGAGCTGTACTCAAGAGTTTTGAGTTTCAAACGAACAATTCGTAGTGCCGCCTACCGTAAATTTTTTGGTACAGATAAAAACGTAAAATGAGGTTGTTAGAGTACAAAAGCTTTCGGTTGAGCCGAAGATTTGAATGTGCCGTCTTAGAGTAGAGCTGCAGATTCGGAATTTTGAAAAACAAACTTTAACAATTTGGACTTTTTTTATCCATAAAAAATACGGCGTTACCACGAGGCTGCGAAAAATTTTCCGTGTGCACGGAATAGAGTATCGGTTTTATTGATAAATCTGGGGACAATTAAACGATATAATATCACCTATTTTGGTCATTAAAAAAGTACTATTGGTTATTACTTTTGTAATAAACCGTCAAGTAACGTCCCGGCGCATTGGACCTCTACAAAAGTATAAAAATCAGAAAATATTATTTAGGTTTTTTATTATATTTTATAGACAAATACCTTTTTAAAAAGCTAAACTTTTTTTCTTTCATCTCAAGTTAGGGCTCCTCACATCGAGGGCTCCGATTAGGGCTTATCACATCGAGACTGGGTTTACCTAACTCGACACAAAAAAACCCGGGTTTGAAAATTGGGTCCGGTTTTCGATGCCCTGATAGTCCTGACTATTCCCGCATATCCCAATCGCCTGGTCCCAGTATACAGAAGTCGTAAACTCCTATATATATTTATGACACGATACACTGCGACTGATATAATATCACGACTATTTTTCATCTCCTCCTCTCATCTGCATAATTGTTCCGTCGCAAAACGAAATGTACCGATGTCATATAAACATTATTTTATACTATTGCACTATCCGGAAACTTTGTTGCGCAAAAATTTGTATATCACGCGGAAATTGTACATTTTCCCGGGATGAAAAGTATCCTATATGTTGTCCAGACTTAATAGCTATTAAACAAAAAGGGTTTATTAAAATCCGTCCAGTAGTTCCTGAGATGAGCGCGTACAAACAGACAAAGAGATAAACAGACAATTTTTTTTCGATATGTGTTCTATTACTGTTCCATAGCACACACACATTGATTATTTTGTAAAAATATTAAATGTACAGACACTCCAATTTTACTGTTTTATTATATGTATAGTATAGATGTCAAAACTGTACAGCGCTTCTAGCGGTCACTTGCGGAACTAAAATTGCCTTATTAAAGTATAATTTGACGTAAACGCTATCAAGTATCCACAAAATCTATTGCTTCAAATTCACGGTACAGTCACAGTCTTTCATTTAACCGATAATACGATCATTCATTATTCCTGACCAGACTGATGGACTGTACTGACGCCAGATTGAGCGTGTAACCTTTGTCTATATGCGATGTTTGTGGCAACTCGTCCGGAAGAACTACAATTTACGTTGTTCTAGCTTGAAAACTACTCTCGTGTATGCCGACATGAGAGTAACTTTCATGCTAGACTAGCAAGCTAGTGACAGTAAACTAGCATTTCTAGCTAGGGTGGCGGTACCCACATTAAGCGTAATAATCCTGCATCGCGCTATCGAAATTTTTTTAAACATGGCGGTGCATATATGTCAGCTGAAATGGATAATGTGGGCTTCGGCCTGACCGAGTGTAACACCACTCTATGTCGGAAGATCTTCCTTTGTGGCTGCCTCGCACACTGGTGACCCCGACGTGAATCCAAAAATACACTAGTATTTTTGGATTTGTGTATATAGCACTTGTTTCATTTCTAATGTAGTAAACTATAATATAATAATATCGACGCTTCACACCACGTCAGTCTGGCCCCGTGCTAAGTACCCAAGGGACTTGTGTTACGGGTACCAGTCAACGGAATTATATTTAATACTTTTATACATACACATATTTAAGATTTTTATTAAATGATGCACATATTTAATACAAATTCAAGAGCTAGGAACATTGAAAATGTTTTTTTCTCCGTCGGCGGGATTCGAACCCGCGACAACGCGCTTACCAAATGAGCCACAGAGGTCGTCAAACTAGCTAAATTTATTGACAAGTCCGGGTCAGCTAGCCAAGATATTTAAAAAGAGAACCAGCTGGCTACCCTAGCTTGAAAACTAGCCTCGTGTATGGAATTATAGCTTAAATTGTAAATAGCTTTTCCACGATTAATTGTAAAAACTAAAAGAAGGTTTAAAGACAAGTCACGATGATATGCACCCATATTATATATATAACTAGTTGGTAATTTATACCAACACTAGCTTTTGCCCGCGGCTTTGTCCGCGTGCAGTTCAACAATTGTTAAAGAAACAAGTTTTTCAAATAATTAATGTTTTTCCAAGACCAAAAGTAGCCTATGTTACTCTCAATACTTTCAACTAACTCTGCCAAAAATCAAATCAAACGGTTGCGTCGTTAGAGCGTGAAGGAAGAACAAACAAACATACTTTCCCATTTACAATATTAGTAAGGATCAACATAGTGAGTAGGCGAATTACATACTAGCATTTGACTTGGCTTTGTCTGCTCATACGTCATTAGAAATTTTCAACATCCCGGTGGAAATACGAAAACTCACTCCTTTTTTGAGTTCTTAAAATTTTAAAATGCTGGCAATAATAAAAGTAGCTTTCCAGTGTAGTTGATAGAAAAGCAAAATACAAACTTAAAATAAAAATATTAAAACTATATATACATTCAATATTACAAAATATAAACTTAAAATAAAACTATAAAAAGATGTTCCAGTGTTAAATGATTTTTCAAATGTTTGAAATGATTCACAGATCCGATAGCCTCACAAACTCTCTAATTATAAGTGGTTAAATAAAGCTTTTAAAATTATTGAATTATAAACTTAATACAAATGATCGTGCTAGTTAAAATATGTCGTAAAGTAGGCTAGCTATATTTTATCTGTGTTCAGGACAATACCGGGTTACTGTGTGCTACCCCCGCGCGTGTCTGTTGTCACGGTCAGGGTAATTAGGAGCTAGTTGACTTACTGTTTAGTGCCACAATACAGAGATATACAGTAGAACATCTCACTAGACTGTTTTTTTATGTGGTTGTTCTGTAGAAATTATGTACTCGAAATATTTTTTTTTCTTTTAAAATCACGGATGAAGCAAAATTGAAGACATAAGTGGAAGAAGTGGACAACTAGCATTTTGCAACCTTCGTGTGTATACTCATTTTTTCCATAAGATTTTGACAAATATTGTAAAAAAAATTATTTAAAAATTTCGGGTGCAAATGCGTCTATTAACGCAAAAATCCTGGAGTTTATGAAATGTAAGTTATCTGCTTCTCCCACTTATGTCTTTAATTTTTTTATAAAATTAGGTCCCAAACAAGCAGATGGGTCATCTGATAGAAATCAACAACCTCCGCCCATGGACACTCGCAACATTAGAAGAGTTGCGGGCGCGTGACCAGCCTTTTAAGAGGTTTTTTCTACACGATGATGATGATATAACAAGAAAACGCCAAATAAAAAAAAATTGATTGGGTGGAAACCGTAAATTTTCCGAGTTAAAAAATATCCTTCGACTTCCCCGGCACTCAAGCAATCTCTACAAAATATTTCATCGAAATCGGTTCAGAAATTAGTTACTATAAACTCCGAAAACGCATAAAACAATAAATCTCATTTCAGAATCCATTAATATTTCATCTCGTAAAAGTACACGTCAACTAATAAGTATATCTCATAAAACAATTCGCAAAAATGTTCACATAATTTATTAATATCAGCCAACGGGGCATTGAAGATTTTATCGTCCGAACCCACGGGACTCTCCTTGACTAGGAATTCTCAACTCTACGACCACATAGTAGAGTTTAAATTGACTTTAACCTAATGGTGTTCGGCTAACGACACCTTTATTTTAAGTATTTAGTGCACTGTTAAACATTTTTGTAAATTTACTACAATTTTACTACGCAAATGCATCCTAAAATTACAAAATCTTGTATTGTATTGGAATTTA
>JAOTAV010000029.1:1581421-1597791 GCA_026546445.1 Cyclargus thomasi | reverse complement strand
TAGTCTCGACGTTCAGAAAGTGTACTTAAAGTACTTATTTTGAATAAAAAGATTTTGATTTTGATTTTTGATTTTTGTACGTCCAGTCCATATTTGGTACGTCCATGTATATTATATAAATGTACAGGGCATATTTTTTCAAAACAAGTACATAGTCCCAAATTACATAAGACCAACAAATTCCCCTCTGCAACTACCCTCATATTATGTAAATTCCAATTTTAAACCACTTGTTATCTAGTTAGCGACGAAAAATACCTACCGGGGTCGAGCTAGCCCCGGGCTGCCAGCTCAGCGTTAACAATCGATGCCAATTGACAAACGAAGCGTTCGCCTGTCAAATTCTAGTTTTCAGAGTAACAAAAGTGATGACAACCCTAGCGCACGTTGCATAGGAGTCGGCGCGCGAATTTTGACTCTATCACGGCGTGCTGCAAGCGACGCGCCGCTAGGGGTGTGCAAAAAGAGGTTTGCGTGCCGCCTATGCCATAGGTGCGTAATGGGTGCCTTGTTATGATAATCGCTGCCCTGCGGCCCTTTAGGGGTTCGGAGTTAAGACTGTTCGATGGTCATAGATTGGAACCCATTTCTGGTAACGATCTTGGGAGAATTTCGTCACTTCCTGGCTTCGGCTAAGACGAGACGTTTTAGCGCAAGTAGCTCATGATTTTGCAATAAAAATGAATACAATTTTAAAGTATTTAGGGTTCCTTACCCAATGGTTAAAAACGGGACCCTGCTAAGTCTTCGATATCTGTCTTCAGGCTGTAACTCAAGAACGATAATAGCTAGAAAGTTAAATTTTTGAAGATTATGCGTTTGTGTTGCCCTTTACAGCAAATGCTAAAACCAAAATAAATTTAATAAATAAGAGGCGCTCTCATACTGAAACGTGATTATTTTCCTTGTTATCGATAACGGCTACAGGCAGGCGCTCGAAATTTTCACAGACTACTAATTTGTATTTAAATTTCACTTATTAATAGTAAAATTTCCTTCGTGCGGAAGTCCTAGTCGTCCTTGGCCGGTTTTTAATTGTAGTGCTGTAATATCTTAGACATCAGTATATTATACACTTAACTGCCATCCTAAAGCTAAAATGTTACGATGTTCCGAGCAAAAAACGCCGCAGTTTTTCTAAGGGCTTGCTACTTCATAACGGCAATATTAATTTCAATAACTCGATGACTATAAAAGCTACAGAAATTTTGGTAATACACGTAGATAGAGCTTTTTCTTCTGATTGTGATAGCATTAAAATGTCAAAAATGACTAGATGTTAGCTAACGGCATTTAAGCTTGAGGACGGCAGAATAGAATATCACGATTAATATCTTTGTTAGCAGATCTACACAGCTGTAATGCTATCAATTTAAGTTTTACTAGTTTTTGCTAGCGAGTCCGCTACCGTAGTATTCGAAAATGGTGTAAAAATTCTTTGGGAACATGATCCAAGGATAAAAGCAGTCTATGTTATTCCAAATTCCCATAACGAAGCCTATGTAAAAATCGTGTCTTGATAGCTTCGTTAGGACGTGAAAGAAGGACGAACAAACAAACGCATTTTCCCATATATATTAGTATTCATGAATTTTTTTCGTCGTGTTACAAAAAATACAGTAGCATTTCAACAAACTGCACTTGTTTGTTATCATTGGTATTATCCACCGAAGATACAACCTCCTTAATTTTGGGAAGTCGGTCAATGATTCAGAACGGAGTTGGGCTACATTTCTACCGCGGCGCGTCACGTACCGACTCCCGCATACCCTCAGTGATGAGGTTATAAAACGCCTCTCCAAACATAGCTCCTTTATTAAAATTCCACATCCAATATTATATATATATACAACACCGAAAATATATATGGTACAGTTAATCAAAAACACGACAGCTATGTAGTTATTTAAATCACGTAGGTTTCCTATACCTATTTTTATGTTAAGGAGATATGGTAACATGGTAACGTAAAATTGTTCTTCATGTCGTAGAAATGTCGTTAATAGAATAGAATAGAATAGAATTAAGCAGTCATAATATTTTGGCAATAGATCTAGAGTCGTACACAGAAATGAGAAATAATATCAACTTACGATTGGTACCAAACATTATAATCCTTCTACGGCACATAACATCGAATCAAATAACACTTACCAATAATTCTCCTCGGCTATCTTCTATCTCTTTCCTGACAAACGTCTCCTTCACACGTGACGTCAGCTGTCACTTTGACATTTATGACGTTTGCGTATCGACCACCGCGTCACTTTATGTTTTTTTTTACTCGCAACACGCTAGAGGCAGCGAGTTAGCTGAAAGACGTAGCCGCACTGAACACGAGCTCGCGCGCTCGTTGTAAATTTTCAATTCAAGCAGGGTCTTTATAAGGGTAGTGACGTCGCACATTTACATATTTGAGTAATAAACTGAGCGAGTTCGATTTAAATTCGGTCTACATTCTTTGCAAAAAGTTTTGTAAACAGATGAGTCTTTTTATTCGCGTGACCGCGACTCCGCGCCGAGCTTGAAGATTGATTGGGCAATCATTATACGTACATACATTATTATACCTTACTATTTAGACACTGTTAAGCATTTGTGTGTTATCCAATAAAAAATCTGATTTTGAGTTATGAATGCAGTATTATTTTTTAGATCTTAAGGAATAATGCTGCATTCATAACACAAAATCAGATTCTTCTCGTAGACACTCAGAGTTGCAAGTGCGTTGCCCTTGCTATACTTATTATACTATAGCCATTTTACAGTGATATACCTACGAAACCTTTAAGGTTTGTTTTAAATAAAAAGTAGCAAACTCGGTGATTATAATTTCCAAATATACCTTATATTAATATCTCTCGTTTTGTAAAATAATAAAATGTATGTATATTTAAATACTAAAAAGACAACTAACGCCGTTTGTCCACCAAAACCGTCAACCGAGAACGAGATTGTTCCGGCCCCGTAAAATGTAACTTTATGACCTAGGTTATAAGTTTAATTTTTTAGCGACATTGCTTTATCTTCAATGTCATTGACACATGGTGTAGAGGAAAATGAAACCTGCAGTCTATGTCATGAGGTTGCGTTTTATCCGGCCGAAATATTCTCGTTCCCGGATGACGGTCCTGGTGGACAATCGACCTTAAACTGCAAATCGTGCCCGCATCTGAATAACATCCATAAAATGACAAAATACAAGAGATAATAGACAAGTTGCGTTCCGTAGCAGATACAAAGTTAGACATCTCCGTTAAAAGATCAATATAGTATGAGGTGCGTCCGGGCGACCGTAATATTCTTTGGGGTGCATCTCATTTCGCTAAGAACCTGCCTTTGTCAACAAACTTGGGGACGGAAAAATCGATACTGGCCGCAGCGCCGCGTAATTCGTGTTTAATTGTCGCGTACGAATATACGAAGACAGATAATATTTCGAATTAAAGACAAAAACAAAACAGTAGAACAGAAGCCAAGATCGCACCTGAAGATCATCAGGCGACCTCGCCCTCTTAAAAATACTAGCTTCTGTCCGCGGGTTTACTCGCGAAAAATTTGAAGATCGCGTAAAATTTGGGAAAGTAATGTTTTTTAATAATAATAACATTTATACAGTCTCAAATACACATTACACCATATTATAACAGATACTACAAAATGTTTTTACTCTCTGTTATAAGGAATAGGTAACCTATGCCGAAAGGCGAGCCGATTTGTTGCTTTATGAAAGGACAAGCAGACAAATAAACAAATATAATAATGAATATTTTCAGAATATTGCTAGAGAGGTATCGTTACAAAACAAACTATTCATTACAAATAGTGTTGTGCGTTTATCGATAGTTCACCGCGATGTTTGGACGGCTCTGCGCCGGCTTAAAACAATGTTTATCTTTATTTATTTACGTGTTAGTGAATACATTGCTATAATGCATCTCTTTGATCCGTCCGAACGCAAACACCCAATTTTCCCACTGGCCCCCGTGCATGCAAATTCGCCGAACAAAAACAAGGGTGTCCATAATGCTCTTAATGCTTAAAACGCCATTAATATTTCAAATAGATAAAAATATTTAAATCCGCACTCAAAAGCTTTACGGCGTGTCTCAGATTATACGAAATAGTGTTTTCACGGACGCTATTTACGTTCACAATAAAATGTTGTTTTTAAATAAAATATTATGATTTTTAAATTGTTTTTCGTTAGTTGCTTTACAACACTTACGACTTGTTGCCACACTTCCTGATAATTGTCGGATAGGCTATTCCCAAGATATTTCACAAATTCTCTATGCATTATTTGTCAGATATCTCCTGGATAGCCTATACAGCACTTATCAGGATATAGTGGAACGGGCCCTTATTTAAACATCTAGTCAATAGAAAAAAATGTTTGAGTGCTTATACGTGAATAGCGATAAAGTGAAATAAACGGTACTCATTTAGTTTCTTTAATTCGATTTGATCTTTTACCGTTTCTTTCTGAAAAGTGTCAGTCGACCTTCTACGAATAACACTTTCTGATTACATCTCGCAGCCAGTAGCACAGTGTCAAAGCTAACTGGCCACGGTGATTAAAATCTATTAATGCCACCACCAAAGGGGAGAGCGCATTATTATTCCCATCACGCACGATTCGTATACGCAAACGTGTAATCTTTTTATCGACGCGTCTGGGCGTGCTACAGACAATGCAAATTGTCGATACCGAGGCGCGCGCGCTCCACAACACTATGTGAACCTGATCACTAAGAGAAATTCGATAGTTATATCAGCTATATTTGTATTGAAAAACAAGCAAAAATAATCGTTTAGTATGAGACTCCTAGAGATATGGACTGTCAATTATAGAACTCGCTTTTAAAACCTTCAGTAGCATAAAAAGGCACCATAATAAACTTGAATAAAAAAAATATTTATTTCTGATTTTGAAACAAATGTTTTCAGACCTTAAGTAAGATAATATTTCATGGCACTCTGTTCACTCATGATTTCGATTATGTATATTTGCAAATCCGTAAAGTTTCCGGGATCCGCACAAATCCGCGTTTACGCCCGTCTTACGATCTCATTATATGTATGTATTACATATACACATAGTTTTAATATTTATTACAAGTTAGTACCTATGTGTGACAGGTGATTATAAGTTTATATACCAATTTGATTATAGGAAATCTACTCTACCGTCTTGGTGTTGTTAAAAATAATATGCGTGTTCGAAAATCATTTTATTCTGATTGGAGTATTTTTTAATAAAATGCGGTTTTTTGAGTTCACATAAATATTGTGATGATGATGATGATGGTATACCTATCGTCTACTGAAACCTGCGTACGTCTAGTTTGATCCGAAGTTGTTCAAATAGAATAATTTAGCGCGTAAACTCGATTACGGCGCCGCCTTACGAGGCGCCCGAAACTTGAGAACTTGTAGTGCAAACGCGCCTTTAGAGCGTTCGTAGCCTAGTGGGTAAGACCTTTGGTTTGTACTCGAGAGGGTGTAGGTCGAACCCCGGCCGTGTACCAATGTGACATTTTCCGATCTCAAGTACATAATACGGTTGCTCGTTGACGGAGAGCCATGCTTCCTGCCCACTCCAGAATGATCTGAATACTTTTTATGACGGAAAATGTATGTTTCCCGCGCAATAAACGAATTTTGGCGCAACGGAGTTGCGAGTGTCATGTAGTTTCTAACATTTTATTATGTTATTGGCCAAAGTCACAGATAGTTTAAGTCGAAAGGGGCTTGCCCCTCCCCCCTAAAGAATGGATCGCGCCAATGATAATATCTACTCCATCTTAATTTTAAAAAAGCTTAAAAAACTGCTAAAACCTAAATTTGCCTGCAAACAGCTAACGTGAACCATTACATAAAAAAAAACAATAATTCAAAACTATCTTGTTTAAAAACTATATTGTTAAAAAACAGTATAATAAACAATAATTCAAAACTATCTTGTCCGACGTCCAGTGTAATAAAAAACTTATGTCGTCCGGGAGATTTACAACGGAGGGCTGGGGCGGATTGGGCGGGCGGAGGAAGGACAGAGGTCAGCCCTTCCTTCCCCTATATTGTCCTCAAGTGGGGACATTAGCGGAGAATATGACAGACCAACTATATTTGTGTTTGTTAAATACCACATGTTGCTTATTTCTTATTAATAACTATAATGTATACATTTTCACTTAAAACTAAGATAACAATTTGTTGAGTATCTAGTGTATTATATAATTATAACAATTTTTTTAAAGGGGCAAACAAGCAAACGGGCTACCTGATGAAAAGCAACTACCACCGCCCTTAGACACACACAGGCCTCTTAAGAGGGAATACGCTCTCTTCTTGAAGGTTTGCGGAAATACTGCTGGTGATCGTTTATTCCAGATAGAATATGCAATTATTCATTAAAATTCAAGTTTAAATAAAGTAATATAAACTTAAACAAATAAGTCGGTAACCTTAAAAAGGTTACCGACTTATTTGTTAGTAAAAGTAAAAGCAAAATATTTGTCATGATTCGCATCGATATCTTTAATACTATTTATTTTATTATATCGGCTACTTATATACTCGAAGCTCTACCTTATTTCGTTTCTTCATAGTACAGAAATAGAATAGCTCTTAAAGATTTGCAGAGAAATGAAATTGTAGGTTTACCATGAGTTTTATAGCAATAGTATTCAATTTGGCATAAAAGTTTCGTTACCAGGCCAATAAATTTTATTAAAAAAAAACACAGACGTCAACCATAAACAATATAATATTTCGTGTATGATTATCGTGTCATGTCAAAATATTGTAGTGTGCGTATCGTTTTAATTATTTAAAAATATGTTACATAAAATCACATTTAAAAATAATATTGGTATTACACTCTTCTCCTCCATATCAACTGTAACTGGGAGAAATTTCATGCTTTTACATCTACGCGTCTTTCGTAAAAAGGGGTACAAAGTTTTCCGCTCGCGTATTAACGAAATCTATATAAGATTTCACGTATAGTTTAACGAAATCACACATCTAAGATACCACATAACACATATTTCTCTGGTCCTTAGGCAGGATACACAACAGGATTTATTCCGCAAATTTAGAGCTACGATAAACGGATTTCGGTGCTTCTTAGAAAGTTCTAGCGAGTATATAATTGACCTATCACTTCTTATCCAATTCGATCAGATCACATTGTTTTTCCTGTCCCGTGTTAGACAGTTGACATTAGGGGAATGCCCCGGGAAACGGGAAAACGGGGAAATGTGTGATAACATGCCGGATCAATCTATATTAGCGACCCGGGTCACTTGTTGATAGCTCATTGTAGGGTCATTTCGACTAAATCACCTGATATTTGTTTTTGATAGGTTCTATAGCGGGGGATTGGTCGCTGACACATCTACACAGTACTAGATGTAATTCCATGTGACTTGTATTTGCTTGGAGTATTTGATATTTCGAGATTTAAATAATCTTATCGGTTAAGAGCCACTCTCAAGCGAGTATACCGGGAGTAACAAAAATATATATTTAGACTAGCTTTTACCCGCGGCTTTGCTCGCGTGGAATCAATAAATCGCGTGAAATCCACGTATTGGCGCCGTTGTGGAGCATGCTAAGTATAAGAGATGGCGCGATGGAGATGTATGAGAAAAAATGACCTGTTTTCCTTCTTCTCTCTTGAATTTTTTCGTCGCTTTTTTTAGCTATAAACCTCACGGAGCAGAAGACCTTTCCAACGAATGGAAAACCGTGGAAATCGGTTCGTGAGTTCTGGAGTTATATCGCCAAGGAAATCCCGATTCATTTTTATTTAATAGATTAGGAGGGACTTTATACTCATATGCGAAGGCTTCTACCTGATTGGGCTGATGCTGGCAAGACTTGTGCATGGACACAGCATCTACTACACGCTGACTATACCCACGAACTTTCACCCATTGATGCAAATATTTAAGGAACCTCAGGACTCAGGTTATCCACAAAAGCGTTCTTATGAAGTACCTACTTATTTATGGCGAAAAACATGTTTGTGGTACATTTCTGTCAAAGCACTTATACGGCAACCGCTCAGATAATCCAGAGTCAAAGTGTTGATGAAAAAGTAATTCTGAGGGTCCAGGGTGCCCTAAGTGAGATAGTATCGGCGTTATCCCTTAACGGCGACCCTGCCCCGTAATTGGCTCGAAGACTTCGATTTTATGACGTGCTTTGTTGGGTGAGAGGTTTATGACGTCACTAGATGTGATCGCTAAGAGGTTAGGAGTGAGGCCACAACCCGTCCTGTGCGTTGCGTCGAATGGCGGTAAGTATGATTGATGATGATGCTCGCATTGGACTGACTGACTCGAATCGGACCACATCAGTTTCGGTCACGTTCACCGGTTTCATAAAAACTAGATCTGTTACGTAGGAGTAATTTTATAGTGTACAAGTGTGTACGCAGTACACAGAAGGACTCTCTGGGACGGATGACCGACACGACTGGCGTGGATCAGGCGTAGGACCGACTTTACATGCCCCTCCGACGCATGGATCATTTTACTTGACAGACAATCGGGTGGTCAGCTTGCATTGTCCTAACCAAACTTGGTAATAACACGTTTCCAACGCGGGAATCGAACCCACGACCTCCGGGTTAAGAGCCGAGCTCTGTACCACTGAAGCACGGAGGCGTTAATATAGGCGCTACCATAGATTGTATAATAGCATCAATGTATGTCAATATATGACTGAGCTTACTCTGAATGATTATGGAATAATATGATATTCATTCCATTGAGTATCTTTGGAGCAAGTAGGTTATATTCAACCCCATTCACCATTTTATTACTAGCTGTCTTAGATTGGTTATTGTTTGTTTCTGATAGAGGAATTTCTGCGGGCATCAACTAGTAATTGAGCTTTAATGACGACCTCTGTAGCTCAGTTGGTAAGCGCATTAGCTTAAGCCAGGGGGCGCGGGTTCGAATCCCGCCGATGGAACAAAAAAAGTTTTTCATTGTTCCTGTGTCTTGGATGTGTATTAAATATGTATATCATATAATAAAAATCTTAAATATGTGTATAGTATAAAAGTAATAAATATAATTCCGCTGTCTGGTACCCGTAACACAAGTCCCTCGGGTACTTAGCACGAGGCCAAACTGACGTAGTGTGAAGCGTTCATAGTCCATAGATATTTGAAGCGAATCGACGACCACCGCAACGCAATCAAGCATCGTGGCCTCTCCCCATGAGGTGTTATCACAGCTCTTATCTTGATTGACTCGATATTGACACACGTCAGAGGAACGCTTGTGCTGAATTGGCTCGTAAGGTATTCTAATCGTACTTCTGTATCTGGACGCAGAGGCTTAAATAGCGATTAAGTTAACGTTGTTATCCTACGGTGTCATAAACACCGATAATAATTGGATGTTTATAAAAATCTTAATCTTAAAACATCGCAAACTATGACACAATATCAATGTATATTTTAACAAGTATTTATCTACAGCTTTGACCTTCTTATAATATTTAACAGAATAATACCTTTATCCCACGGGAGCATTGAATCGAAATAAAAGTATCCCATATTTGAAGCCGCCTAAGATAGCATAACTTTATACCAAATTTCATTAAAATCCATTTAGTAATTTTGTCATTCACTGCATTCACATGCACAATGATAATAGGATTTTATGAAACATAATTTGTATATAATGTTGTAGTCATATTCAATTTTATTAACTGCAGGTTCATAAACCTTTTCTGCGCTAATTTTTCCGTCCGTCACGGTTCCCTTGCGGTAACCTGAAACATAGTAATTAAGGACATAATTTTTTGTTCGCGCCGCACAAAAAGATAATTATTTGAGCAATTATGATCAATTCGAGGACGGTAGACCGTGACGGTGATGGTCACCACTGTGACCTAACGGAACCGAGAAATTACCACTTACCAGAAATTACCACTTACCAAAATTACCACTTAGCGCCTTTTGTTTGGGGTCGTTCATGAGATCATTATTATTTAGTTCATCGCGATTTAATTTTTTTTGTTTTTTTAAAGGTTTTTTTTTTAAGTTAAAGGTTCAGGTCCAGGGTCCGAACTTCTAATAGTTATTTTCGTGGCTTATGTCAATTGTTTGTTTTTTTGCATTTACATGATATGAAACCTTCTCATAAAAACTGTTAATGTTTTTAAATATTGCATTCTAATTAAACTAGATAACACCCGCAACACCGTTGCACCAAAATTCGTTTATCGCGCGGTAACAGTACATAGAGAGATGGACAGACAGACAGACATATGCAATAATATTATTATTAGTGAGGATTCTAAATTCCGAAGAATTCTCCACAGAATACCAAGTATAAAACATAGACCATTCTTTTGGAGTCATTTAAAACATCTCTTCACAGTAATTAAAATGCAGTGACATAAAAGTCGGCTTTCTTTATAGCTTTCCTATAGCGCGTAAAACGACGAAAAGTAAAGGTGCCGTCTGATGTCTTTGTATAGCACCGGGCACGTGGCTGCGAATATGTAATGTATTATTACGGGTTACGACTTTACGCCTGACGCTCCTTTCATTAGTACGGAGAACCTTATCTCGAGAGGACTGTAAGGCTCAACAAAAGGTTTTAAGTGTTTTTTCGGTCGTGTGTCACTTTATAGAATGCTTGCGAGGAAACATACCTTGCACCTAGAAGTAATTTCGTTGTTTAAAGGACTTTGGAGTTCTTAAATTTTGATTTTTATGAAATTTAGAGACTCTTAAGTTAGTGTTATTTATCGTATATGATACTGGTAGAGTTTGCATGGTAATATTACTTTGAAAAAAGTTTACAAATTGAGACTGGAAGTAACTTAAGATAATTAATTTATGTTAGTGCAATCTAAGGGTTTCACGGTGTTAACTCGACAAAATTCACATGATTAACACGATCCATTGTATCAATTTGATCGTCATTTTAAAATAATTTGGAATTAGGGGGCAGTCATACAATGGTGGCACAATAGTGACAATTGCGTGCGTGAAATGAGTTTTCGTGGGTCGTTACGGGCAGATTTCGATGAAGATTGGCTGCATCAATCATTTGTTGGCGGCAAGCGGAGCGAGGCGCAAATCATAGTCCGCGCGCGTCATCCTGACACCCACATCCACGGACAAAGAGTAAAGTCATATTAGGTAGGAACTTCCACGCCAATATAATATTTTGTGCGAAAAAGTGTCCTTCTATCCATCTGATTAATATGTGTGTTAGGTCGCGTCAAAACCGCTAGGCTAATTTTGCTGTGATTTGGTATGGGCACACTTTGAATGGCGGACAATGATATACTTTTTTTTCTCAAAAAATGGATGGCTTACCTGTAAAATGTGATAAGGTAATTTTGGTGCACTTAGGTCATCATCTGTTGTTAAATAGAGAGCGCCATGATATTAACATGGCTGAGATAAGAATACTTAGAGAAAACAAAAGTATTAACATAAATCAATGTATATAAATCGTCAACTCTGTAGTTTAATCTGCTCTATGCTCATGCGCGGGCGCAGGGTCGGGACGTCACAATGCACAGGAAGTGTCGACCAAATCGAATTACAGCGCTCGTCATTCCACTAATTCCGTGCGTCATTGTTTCCACCGTGATTGTCGAGTTTCACCTCTACATCTTTGTATGATTTTATTTCAATTTAATATCTCTTTTATAAATTTATTAAATATTTATTTGTATATATTTTTTTGACATCGTTATTAGTTCCAGCTCCAGTTTTTCAGCTCTGTCTAGTTACTTGCCTGTGTCTTTGTTAATTGATGGCTATTAAAAACTTCTTATGTTTCTACACTTATGGATAATTATAAGGCTGATTATTGTCATCTGACGTATCAAAGGACCTTAGAAACTTTTGTTAGATATTCAAATTAGATTTATTTTGGGCAATTTTTATTTTAATACCTATTTCACTTAGGCAAATTGATGTGCTCTGGTTTATAGATATCTCCACTCTATCGGCATTTCAAAATTCCATTTTCCGAACCTTTTACCATCGACATAAACGTTTGACATAAAGGTGCGGGCTTGTCGTTCGTGGAATCGCGTTATCGACGCTGTAAATCAATATATGATTACAAATTTAATGCTACTGTTGGTCTATAAATCAGTTATTGTAAATGACTGCGAGCGCCGCGTGAGCCCCCCTAGTGCTGCGCCGTGTCGACACTAGACGTGTAGGTGTCCTAGGGATGGGCTAAGGGCTAAGATGAATATCGATGATATATGAGACCAGCTACAGAGAATTTAGTGGGTTGTGAAAAAATATTTTTTCCATATCACGGCAAATTCTCGTCCCAACGCGACAATATTATGTTACAAAATTGTTTGAAAAAGAAAAACATAAGGGAAACCTTATGATTTGGACAAATCCTGTAACCTACCTATCGAATTATTGGATAATATACGGATTGGAAAAAAAGTAAGTAAAGGTAATAAAGAGTTTATAATTAATTTGTATGAGCAAGCGCTCTATCAATATGTTGTTATTCTAACAAGTTTTTTTTCGCTTTCATTGCTGTTGTTTTTACATTTTACAATAAATTCTATTGTTATAAAGGAGTTACTCAAATTTAAGTATTATCATTTACTATTGTTACATCCTGGATATTGGCCCTAAAATTCAAACTCATTTAGCTATATTAGAATGGTAATCATTTGAAACAACAGACTAAAAACTAAATAAATTGTTGATAAATCCACTGACGTCTTCAGTTATTATTAAATGAAAATTATCATTATTGCATAATATAACAATATTTATAAAGGAACGAATAATTAGAATTTTGCGTTATCGATAGTGTCGTCCCATCCCTACATCTTTGTATGATGTAGTGCTGACAGTACCCCGTGTTACTCCGCGGTACCTGATAGCCGATCGCGTGCTCGGTGCTATGCAAACGAACAGGTCTTTCAAATTTCAATTAATACAAGCATCCACGACATCGTCATCATCAACGCTGCGTGATTTATCTTACCTGGTAATTCAGGTTTTATAATACTAGCTTTCGCCTGCGGCTTCGCTCGCGTGTAATTTGAAATCGCGTAAAAATGCTAATATTTTAGGAACGCTAAGTTTTTTCAGACCATATGGTGCCCATAATCTATTTTTTGCATATGCCTACTCAATATACAAAAAATCAAGTCAATTAATTGCTTCGTTAGGTCCTAAAGGAATGGCAAACAAACAAACACATTTTACAATTTTTAATTTTTTGTAAGGACAAAATATATATTAATATTTTGAAAAAAAAGTGCAGATGCTGCTTTACTTGAGTATTCGTGTCGTGATAAAAACCACCTCCTTTCGATGAGCTAAAATGACGCCGTTTCTTCACAGTTAAAATTTTCAACATTAGCAATAATATTAATACTAATTGTGCTTTCTGTCTAAATCTTTAGAGGGATTTTTACTTTGGGTACGACAATCAATCGTTGGTATAAAATAAGTGTATATGATTTTTTACACCTTATATAACACGCTCTTACATCCCAAAAATATCAAATCATCCGAGGGTTAAAAGTTTAAGCGTTCTGTTGAACAGGTTCAAAGTTAATGACGTAGCGAAACAGTTGTCTAACAAAATTAAACAATGTAAAAAGCTCGACCATCGATCACACGCCACAAACAAGAAAAAGCTAAAAAAGCGAAAAGCTCCGAGGAACAAATTAAAAGCTCAGCGTGTGTTCGACCGAAAGCTCAGGGCAAATATTAAAGCTGTCTTTACGTTGAAGACTCGTTAGTAAGTTATGTTATTGAATGTTTCGGTTAACATTACAAGTTACGGTTGTTTAGTTAATTACAATCTGAACCTGTCGTTAAGCACTTGATTACTTGTTAACCATGTTTAACTGGATTTAGCGTAATCCATTTCCTTTTTATACTTTTTAATTTCGTTGTATCGTAGGATCTTGATAAAATCTATCATATGAAAAGTATCCTTTTCTTCCTTACGATATAGCTCTAGACGCACGAACCGATTTCCACGGTTTTGCATTTGTTGGAGGGGTCTCGGGCTCCGTGAGGTAAATAGCGAAGAAAATTCGAGTTTTTTTTTTAAGAGAAAAACAAAAAAACGGAAAATTAATGCGGACGAAGTGGCGGGCAAAAGCTGGGAAATAATAATTATTCCATGACTATGGTGGTATTTAATAAAGATTTTATTCAGTTTTTAGATAAAAACTTAAAATTTGCCACATTACGCTGCTCATGCGACGAATTAGAACATCCATCACTAACTTTCAATTAAGATGTAACTAGATTCGTCAAAACAGATAGAGCGTCAAAAATTGCACCAGGAAACACCGACAAAGCTAGCAACTGACCATATGCCAACCACTTAACCTAATGGTTACTGGCCAGACTGGATACAGGCAATGACACGTCAGAAAACTACCAGTCATGCCCTAAATGGCCAATAGAAAAGAAAGAAACAAACAGAATTACGCCGCGTCACTGCACCACGAAATCGCTTAACCACGTGTCAAACATTACTAATGTCGAAATTAACGGTGGGCGTTTCGATGTTTTTGTCGATAAAATAATCAATGATCGAATCGAAAAAACGCCATTGTTAACGTCCAACGTCGATTACGGAATAAAAAAATGTAAATTCATCAATCAGAACCAGATTATTGACTCAACAATAGATCTTCTGGGAAGTTTTAGTAATTTGTAAAATTACAATTGGACCTTAAAAAAAGTTTCTTCGAATCCTAGTCGATTTTATATCGGGTGTTAGGTAATTTGTTTGTTGTAATCTTTGTCTGATCTAGTTGTCTCAACAAGGTCATTTTTTTTCCTAAATTGGTTTCAATAAAGCACAGATAGATCTATCGTAGATATTACTATGAGTGATCTATTTCGTAAATTTGACTTTGTCTTTCTGACAATTAAACACCTGCAATCCAATTCTGATATTCGTATCCATCGTGAAAACAGTTTTGATTGGTTTCGTTTGTTTGATGGAATATTATGATTTACGAGGGACTATTTTGTTGGGATTCGGACTCATTCGCAGCTGTATAGGGTGTGAATGCTATACAAACCATACTCATCTGATTTATATTTTTATAAACCAACCACTTTTTTTGCATTCTTTCAACTATCTTAAAGAGTATGTTAATCAATCGTTAAATGACAGTAAAAAAAACAACTCTGTTATTTCATTTCTGTCACCTGCTGTGAAATTTTTCATACGGGCTGTAATTTCAGTAGAATTTCTAGACGTACCATAAAATAGAGGTATTTGATTTACAGCCAACTCGACGTACTATTTAAATATAGCAGAAGGCAAAATTTTTGCAAGTTGTGCGCCGTTAATAATTCTCTAATCATAGGTCTGACACCCTACTGTTCTTTACTATGATGAGCTGACGATAACAATTTTTTGAACTTATCCAATACTGTATTTGCTTCTGATTTTCGCTAGCTGGAGAGTCCCTAGTGAGCATTGTATATTCGAGGGTTTGAAACAACCGGTTCGTCCCCGCGTTTGTCCGGAGCGGGCTAATACGCGGCTTTTGGGGTGACAGGGTATAATTACGGCAAATGTGCCGTATTTACGTCGACAATGGATACAGTTAGCGTCTCCGATATTGTCTCCGATGTCTGTTTTATCCCGTTGAGTCTGCGGGCTTACGTCTGAAGGGAAATCATTTCATAGATTACAACGTCTTATTTAATCGTCGAATATTGTTCAAAATTTCAATGCTTTAAAATTTATAAATCAAATGTATCCAATTTGCAAGTGTAGATTCTAAATCTATAAAATTTTCTGAGTTATTACATTAACGGTCTGAAGTTTATTATGATTATTGGGTTTTTCATACACAAACTACTCGGCTATACTGGATGACTATAACCCATGCCTTTCCTGCTTTCAAAAACATTAGTTACATAAAACATAGGCACTACAAATGAAGCTACCGGGAATATTTAGATAAATATCGCTTAAACAGCCCTGTTTTTTGTACAAAAGAACATATTAATAAGCACTTCATGCATTAGACTCCTTGAGATTATTGAAATCTCAAGGAAGATAATAATGATTAAACTTTATAGCTCTATGTTAAGACGTTGGATGATCAGTAATTTCGTCGAAATTGAATATTTTTTAGTCTCCACTCTACAGTACAGACATGTACCATGGGAGAAATTGAAAGAGAGCCAGTCACGGGCCTACGTCATTGGGTCGGCATATGGTTATTCCATGTAAGTCGTGATCTTTCGACTGAGCTCGACATAACCATTTTACGGTTCATGCAGTTAGACTATGGAACTCCCTTCCCCACACCATTCGTGACAGTCCTTCTATTACGGTCTTTAA
>JAOTAV010000029.1:1541358-1571886 GCA_026546445.1 Cyclargus thomasi | reverse complement strand
GGTTAAAATCGGTAAAGCCGTTTCGGAGGAGTACGAAGACAAACATTGTGACACGAGAATTTTATATATTAGATTACACTTTATTTTATGCGCACAAAAACATATAAAATATAGTTAATGGTGTAAAAATTAGAAGCGATACAAGTAACGGTAGATCTGGTATGAATCTGCTTTCTACTGAATTTATTGGTGTTTCGTAAGATGGTGATTAATTTATGAACAAAGATTATGTTACCATATGTATCATGGTCCCAATGATTTTATTGATACTTGAATATTTATTAATAATAAATTGATTTTTATATGTTTGCATTTCAGTTGGTTAATAATCTACTAATTTATACTACATACCTACCCTACTTAACTAATTTTAAGTCAAGTCAGGAAATAGCTATTTATAAGGGGAATGCCAAATACCATACATTCGGAGTTTCTAAAATCTCCCCCCGCTAACGGAAAATAATGAATATACAATTAATAAAAACATGGAGCAAGAATTACTTCTTAGAGATTATAGTGTTACTTATATTGTATTGTATAAAAACATCGTTCAACTTAACCGGTGAGTTTTGCAGTTTAAACAGTTTTTTTACAAAAAAATCGATGTCTACGGTACATTTTTTTTCTAATTAACTATAAGCTTAAGAAAAAAGTCCTCGCTAGTAATGAATGAATGAAGATCATTCTAAAACATATTTTTTTTCGCTAATATAGTCAACGCTTTTGGCATACTTAAATAAGGTTAAACTTACTCCTCTAGCCCATGTGTGAGCCTTAATTTATTAGTTCATATTATACTGCCGTAATTTCTGAAGGTATTTTTATTATTCTGATACGAATAAATGTTTAAAAGTAAAATATTTTACAACTACGTCTAATTATACACGACAATATATCCTCCTCTTGTTTCCACGTCGGCAATTAGAGATATATCATAGCGAAATTAGAAAACGAGTTTTAATTTTTTTCATGTAATTTTAGGCCTAAAATACCGGTGTTTTGAAAACTGTACGACTTGTTGAATACACATCAAATATTAGTCACGGTTCTATTATCACACCGAAAAGCCTAATATAACCGTTTTACCGGCTTGCAAAAAAATCTGTTGTGTTTTTATCTAATTGTAACCAAATTTAACCCGTCCGCGCCTGTTTGTTTTGACCTGGAACTTCTAATAAGTAAAAAATATCGTAAAAAGTTTTTTGTAAGTTGTTACACTTTGGTGGCGGAGGTTCCTTATTACTGCAGTAAAAGTATTGTCTATTATGTTTTTTTTAAGTACATTTTCTTGAATAGAATGCAACGGTTTGATTGTAGGTCTGAATGGTGCACTAGCAAAATTGTGATAATAGTGATCTGGCAGATATTTGCTGCAAATCTGAAAAAAAACGATAGACGTTGTCTGTGGAAGTTATCAGACACAAACTTCTGTATTCATATGTTATGTAGATATAAAATATATAGCTAAATTATAAGCTTTAACAATAAATGGTTAAACTTTATTTCTTTATGTAAATAGAATAATAATACTAATCAAATTAATTAAATTTATCCGACTTCAAATGTAACGTAAAGCAAACGAAACAAATTATATTGTTAGAGCAATGTAGCAAATATTTTTCCCTGAATTTCTAAATGCATGTCTCCAAAAGGTAAAAAAATTCCGAAGAACTGCAACAGTAGGAACGTAAAAAAATTCTACGGACACAAATTACCCACAATTCAGTTATATTAAAAAAAACCTTTTCGGTAAAACAATTAAAAAACGTTACAGTTATGTGTCACAAAAAATAACGGTCTAATTTTTTAGGGATTTTTGAGAGCAACCCTTTTTAAAAATTCCGTTAGACGCAAACAAAGCTCGGTGATAGATTATGCAAAAATCGAACGCTTCCTTTTCTCTGTATCAATTCCCATGGCGCTTATAAAGGTTCAACGGCAATCGATATTCACAAAGATGACACCTTGTTTGAATATTCACATCTTCCCATGGATCCAAAGGGTTGGGGTAGGCAAATTCGATTATCTATACGTTCTCACGTACATCCCGAACTTAAATAATAAATCTTTGCATATGCGGCCCTAAAAAAAAAAACGTTATTAAAAAAGAACTATCTATCGCACCCCACGTCTCGATATGCATAAGAAAAGATTCGCGCACCGAAATTATACGCACGCTGACAAGTGTACCCCGGGGTGCGCGTTTTAGGGTCACCTTTTGCGACTTTTTCTATACCTGTACCCCTTTGTGGGACAGTTTATTTGCATTTTTTTATATTATTCCCATTCAAATAGTATCTTAACCCCATTCAATAATGTCAGGGGTTAGGTTACACTTAATATTCAAAAAAGGGCAGGTACATTTCTCTTAATATTCTAGCATAAATTATAGTCAGGTACATTTTGGATTATTGTTACCGCAGGGGGGATTATAAGAGACGTAAGACGGTTTATTTCGATGTGGAATTGTAGATCTTATTTCTATATCATAGGGGTTATTTTTGGATCTCTTTTACCGTTATTTTGATTTCGAATCTTGAGTATAAATTGGATCCACGACGTTTTGCTTCCTGAACGGTTTAACCCGTTTCCTTTGTAAGAATTTATGCAAAAAAGATACGCATCCTATTTTTTTATTCAGTAAAATTTAGGGGCTATGCACATTATGCAAATGCGTGCATACGTTTAAGCTATTGTGTGTACGAAAATAGACCGTTCTAGGCGGGTATAGGATGTAAATTCGCTTGCATTTTTGGCGTTTTTTTTCTTGGAATACTGATTGAGTATGCAATTTTTTTAGAAATACAGTTCGGGACTTTTTCTCATACCGTTACAAAGGTTATTGTGTGACATCTGAACCGGGAGTTAGACTGTTATTACTTCCTCCGGAGGAAACGGTCGTTGTGACCACCTTTGGCTCGAGTTCGTCGACTTCTGCGCCATCGGTTTGAATGGGTTGACAAAATTTAATTGGGTAGAAGATTATGTTGGCGATTAGCATACCGGCGTTTTGGGATACATTAGATACCTTTCTCGTGTTACTTAGATGTTATGAGATACGATTACTGTTAAATTTGCCTCAACATTCAATTGTTAAAGCTGTAACATTGACTATTCTTTTTTTTTAATTTTCTATCACCTTTTCAGTTATGTAAAACACTTTGCTCTTATTACAAAATCGAAGTTTTTAAACGTCGCGAGTGTCCGTGGAGGGCGCCACTTGCTTTCCATCAGGTAACTCGTCTGCTCGCTTGCCCCCTAAATATCATTAAAAAAAGTCACGAAGATACCTACGCAGTTATGACGTTTAAAAATTTCGATCACCAAACTATTTTTTTAATACTCTGTTTCGATATTGAAAGTTCGAAAGGATTATTTTTAGATTTTTTTAACACGTTCTTATGAACTGTTTTTAATTGGATACCTCGGCATTTTTAACTTTCCAACTACTTTCATACTCGTCTATCTCTAGATCAAATGACAAAGTGTGCTATAAAAAAATCTTTAAAGCATAAAACAGGCGTATCGTTGGCAATAATATTACGTCTTCGATCGTAAAATTGTTAAACATCGGTATACATCGATTAAATCTTAATTTCGCCGCGTTATCTATAAAGTGAAATAATTTAAAGGAGGAAACGAACTTATCGAGATATAGTTTTACGAGTTTCCAAATTCGAACGAATTTTTTCCCATGTATTTTAGTTATTTTACGAGTTGCCCAATTTGTACTAATAACATCACTCAAGTAAACAAACATCCAGTGAAAAAAGTCGGCACGGTTGAGAAGAAAAAAAAAGTTTTTTTTTTTGTCAAAAGAAATAACCGATCCCTTTTTGCGCCTGGCCATTGTCTCCGCGCCATTGTCTCGGCAATTTGAAATACTTTTATGCTTTCCGGATGACAATAATGTTTTGGCTTATTTTTTTAAATGACTATTATTTAGCGAATTTATAGTTTTAGCCTTTTTCTTTGGACAGACAGTAGCTGCTGGCTGATGTTATTAAACGTATGATGACGACCTATATCTCATCTATCATCTGCCCACTAATTTAAGATTGTTTCGATAACCGTTAAGCTGAAAATAAACTGTTTGGATGCGGCTGACAGCCCATACAAAAACGTCCGCGACTGACGTCAGACGCGGCTGACAGTCCATGCAAAACGTCCGCGACTGACGCCTTATAGCACACTTCAATGTACAATTATTCTCTAGATCGCGGCTGTTAGTCGCGTCCGTAAGTCGCGTCCGATCAGTATGTTTTCCACTTTAGACGTTAAGGTGGCAATATGACATTGAATTTTCACAAATATACAAAAAAAAAATTGAAATAACTTAACACTATTTTTAACGAACCTTTTCGAAATCAAAAAGTAACTGTGACATAGGATTAAAATATTGCGTGTTGTGAAATTGTGCATCTGCAACTAGCTTTGGTACCGATTAGATAAATGTAAAAAATATTCAAATTATTCATTGAAATTGCGTTGATAAATAACTCGGGCCTAATAATTATCATGATAATAGTATTGATTTTAACTAAATATTGATTTATCTATTTTAGCAGCTGTTTTTCTCGCGTTAGTGATGGTTCGTAGGTTAAATTAGCATAATTCATGTTGGTTTTTATTGCGTTATTATAATGTGCTTTATGAGATTTACGATAATAGTGCTATTTTTGCTTTTTTGTGTTAGTTTTGGTAGGTTAAATTAAAATTTATTATTAAAATAAAATAATCATATTATTAAACTGGAGTTTTCACTTACTCTGTGACCGAACAAGTTAAAATATTTTAATTTCCCGTAAGATCTAAGAACACAATAAAGTGGAAATAATATACATATATACAATTGTGTGTTATTATATATACAATTTTACCTGGCTGATGAGAAGCTACACCTTACCTAAAGTGTCAGATGATTTAGTGAAGGTTTCAACATTGCCAGGTGCGTGTAAAAATAGTTTGCGAAAATTACTTGCAAACTAAAAAAAATGTATTTGTGGCAACTAGGAATTTTAATACAGGTCTTTTCATCACTAAACAATTAGATTTCAATATATTTTTTTGGATATTAATGGATAAGAATCTAACTTGATTTATTCGTATATACGGAGCGTTCGCAGAATATTTGTACCGGGTGACATCGTCACTAGAGGTAACACTGATAAGGTAACAGCTGCACTTTGCCCTTATGCAAATTCGATATTTGAATTGTATCGATTGTTAAAAATCACTTGTTATTTATATGGTAATGCGCGGCCCTACTCGTGTTACTTCGGGTTCCGTGGCGGCTGCGGAAAACCCTAAGGCCCTGATAGGTACGTATTCTTTTTTTATAAAAAAAGGGGGCAACTACACATGTCAGTTGATGGAAAGCAACCACTATGGCACATGGAAGTTTTAATAAAGGAATAGGAACATGTTTAAAATATATTTATTTTATAGTTTTATACATATGTATATAATTTTTATGAAACTGTACTTAGTTAATGTAGTAGGTAGGAATTTACCGTTTTCTGTATAAGTTTTTTTAATGTTAAGTAAACATAATCGCTACCATGTATTCAGGAATTTACATAACACATTTTAGAGAGTAAAATATTTATCATAACCCGTTCTAACATTAAAATTATAACACTTTTATGCTATTAATTTTATTATACATATAAATATAAAATATTCAACAACGTTCTCTGTTTGTTTATCAATAAAAATAAAAATTTATAACATTATTTAAATCATTTGTAGAAAATAGCTCGGACATAAAATTTTTCATAGATATAGAGTGTTTTAAATAAATTAACCGATTCGGTGTGTAATTTTATGATTTTTACTAATTTTATTAAAATTTAATACTATTGAACAGTTAAACTAACTCGAAGAAAGTGACGAACAGGTATTTTGAATTAGCAATTCCTTGAGATAGCAACAAGGATATTATTTACATTTATACATACATACATCATATTTTAATGTGATCTTTGCATAATTTGTTTGCTAATATAAGTTTTAATCGATTTTTATTATAGGAAAGTGTGTCACACTCAAGTAAAGGACATATTATCTTCCTAGATAGTGCACGCAATTTCGTTACTCAGGATACCAAATTTGAGTAAAATCGTATCAGCTGTCTACGCGTGAAGAGGTAACAGATAGACATACAAACTTTCGTATTTATAATATATTAATATGAAAGTATGGATTTCTTTTGGGGTGTTTAAATTTTAATCAAAACTTTAATTTATCTTTCATAAGCTTCTTGCAATGGTTATTCGGGACAACTTTAAACTAGTCAAAGCAAAATTTGCTATTTTGACATGGTAAAATTGCTATAAATTTTTTTATTGATATTTTTGTTTTTTTTTTTTTTACCAGCCACTCGCGCTTGGTCGTGTTTTTTACGGGTGATATTGGAGGAATCTGACCTTAGTCCTCATTTGCAAGGCTAATGGGTGCCGTTTCCGCCGTCAATGATGAAGCATATTACACCCCGGGACCACTCGGGTTATATTGTTACTTTCATGCTATTTCGATTATTGTTTAATTTTGCTTTTGTTGAACGCGATGACTTATGTTTTTTATATAAATTTCTCGCATTGTGTTAATAAAAAATATAATAGTCGGAATTTGGTAGGTCTTTAATCTTTGACAATAAGGGTCTGTTTCATTGCTTACTGATGTCTAATCACAACTTTTTTGACAGATGTTGTATGGAGAATCTGCCAAAAACGTTGTGGATAGCTTATCAGAATCTTTATAGGTAAGCTGTGAAACAGGCTCTAAGGTTGCTGATTCTACTATTTACTCTTATTATAAATTTTCCATATCAGTTGATATAGTAGGAAGGAAAGTATGAAAATGTTTATATGAGTTATTGTCTGTTCTAAATAACATATTTGGTATGAAATTTCGTGACAACTTATCGAATGGGGTATCCATTTTATCGAATCTATCTTATTATTTCAACAGGCTATATAAAATTGTAACTTTTCTATTACATTGAGTGCGTTAATTAGAAAGGGGGTTAAATATTTCAGAGAAAACCCAGAACGCACTGTTCTGGTCACTGTTGGAATTTAAATGATACTTGTAATGATTAACAGGAATTTTTGGTGTTATAACAAAGTTTGTATGCCATGAAAATGAAAATAAAATATTTAATTACACGTAATTTGCTGTACATTAAAGTGTGTTTGTAAGGAAATATTTGCAACAGTAATAAAATATTAAATGGTCTGTTGTAAATTTCCTAGGTGTTTAAGAAAAGATTTCAATTAGGAGATCTGCTCGATGCGAGCTACAACAAAAACTGCAATAAAACAGTCATTAACCCAAATTGCAATAAAACTAACAATATAAAAATGTTTATATTACTCCAGAATCGTTTATCCAACATAAATGTGAAAATGTTTATGTCTATTACCCAAAACCGATTTTGCTGAAATGTGTTATGAACATACTTTAATTGACGGGAAAATAGATTGATTCCTTTTATCTTGGAAAATTTACACTTCTAGCGCAATAAACGTAGTTTTGGCAAAAGGGAATATGCATGTTTTTTTTTCTTTAAATAAATCTGTCGTTAATAAAAAACAATGTAGTCCAAACAGTTATTTGATAACATTGAAAACAACGAAGTTATGTATTGATTGAGACGTCAAAGTCATTTAAGCTGCATACAAAGTTCATAACTAAGTTAAGTTTTAAGAGAAAAAGATTGGTATAAAAGTTAAATCGCTGATATCTTTCTCATTTCTCAACAGAATTCAGAGATTTTTTTGTCATTCTGTATATTTTTAAGCCCACTATCATAATAATTGGCATTTCATACACTTTATTTTATACGTATCTTCCCTAACGGGAGTGAAATATCGTTGTCAGAGTAGGACGGAAGCATCCGACCGAAGAATTGAATAAGTCGTTCGAGAGTAGAGCACCGGATTCCGTAGCTTAGTCGCCATACAGCTCAACCGTCAACCCTGTTGTGTTATTTTTGTCACATTGTCATTACAAGACGTCTCCGTATCGACGTGCATGCATGCATATTCATCAGCTTATTGTCTCGTGCATTGTGCAGCGACCCGCCGCGACTTACAAACGTCATTACAACTACAATGACGGCTCAAGTGGAAATGGACGCACAAACTTTATTTGTGGTGCGATAAGTGCGTGAATGTAGCTCACTTCTACGCACTTATTATAGTCTAGCTTTGTGTGATTTCAGGGTCTTTGGATAATGGATATGGATTAGCGCCTCCGTGGTTCAGTGTTTCAAAGCTCGGCTCTTGACCCGGAGGTCGTGGGTTCGATTCCCGCGTTGGAAACATGTTATTTCTAAGTTTGGTTAGGACAATGCAGGCTGTCATCACCTCCCCACCACCAATCACCTTGTCTTATAAGTAAGGTGATCCATGAGTGTGAAAATTTGATCCTGCGCTCGATATCTCACCAGTCGTGTCGGTCATTAGTCCCACCGGGTTATGAGAGTAAAGGAAGAAAGTGTGCTCCTGTGTAATGCGCACACACTCGTGCACTATAAAATTACTCATGCGTAATAGGCCTGGTTTCTATGAAACCGGTGTGGGAGTTATTATTATGGATTATTTAAGACGTCATAACGAATACTCGAAGTTCTCTCGTCTTACTAACGTCAGTGATAATATCTGCCTAACATCAGGGAAGTTGATTCACAGCTAGACTGCGTACTTTAGTAATTTGGCCTTGTTATATCAAAGCCATGTAATTGACACATTTCGATGAAATGACGTTGGTCCTTCAACTGGTTAGGAATCAATATCTTCTATAGTATCTTCTGAGTTAAAATGAACCTTAAGCTTCTCCTAGCTAAGTAGAAAGACCGTCCTGTTAGTTTTTAATACGTTCTTGTTCGTATTGTATTTAATTTAGTATATTTTATAGACAAGTGTGTAAGTAGTATATAGATATTGGACTTGTTTAAGTTGACTCCTAAATTAGTTTTATCTATTTGTATTAAATTGACGTCAAATATCGTCAGGAGTTCAATGTACCCTGTAATGCTAATATCTACTGCAAATAAAATAGTTGATTGCTAACTAGTTTTTAAGTCGATACCTACATTTTATTACCATAATTATGCTTTGAATAAGGTGATTTACGAAATAGAGTCACTCATTTATAAATAATTGAAACAAATAGCGTTAATAATTTTATATTTATTATTAATATGATCGAAAAATCCGGTTTTTATTGAGAAATGAGTGTAATTCACTATTTTATGCCAATAATTCCGCGTCTGATGTTGATGCTTGATTATGGAAACTTATATTTCCTGGCTCACAAGATAGACAGAGTTGGCTTTACCGGTGCAGCTCTCAGGGCAAGATGCGCTCGATGCCTTTTTATTTTAAACTAAATTAGGGGGCATCGAAAAAAAACACCTTTCATACAGCTCATTTCTCTCGGCGGTCGCCGAGCGTCACCCAAGCTGCTGAGGACAGCAGCGACTACGTAAATTTTTTGTATGGAAAGATTTTCAGCACCTTTAGTGGTTACTTGGGGAACTAAAATGCTATACTGAAAATCTACGAAGTCGTTATCGAGTATCGACAAAATCTATAGCATCAAACTCATGGTAGAGCAAGAAACAGGAGTACAACAAGGGGCATACTATTGTTTTCGAGGTCTATTGACCTCGAAACCTTAGTAGTCCCGATTGAGCCCTTTTAATACAGAACCCAGAAAATGTTACGAACCTGTTTTTGTCCAGTTACCTACGAGTAAGTCAAATGCTAACAGGAAATCAATTACTGGTAGTTTCTGTCCAGGTCGATGCTCAAGAAAGCTGTTGAAAAAATAGCGACCGACCCGTGGTGTGTAATTACTGTATTGCGTACCTGAAATAATTACTTTAATTAAGACATGCCGGAGTACGGACGATGTTTTCTACTAAATATCTCTTTTTATGGTTCCCTAACTAAAAATACCGCTAGAAGACGTAAAACATAACATGTGAAGGCCAAATAATCACTTATCGCTTTTTGAGGGAAAATTTCCAAAGATACGATACTATACGATACTCTTATAATACTTTTTTTACAGTTAGTTGTCACGAAACTTCATTTCAAGTGTTAAAATTTTTATGAAATTCTGTGCCAAGCTATTTTCAATGGATGACACAAGATTTTTTTGATTAAACATCTTTCAGAGGGAATGATAAATTTTTATACTGTTCAAATATACACAAAATTTCAGTCTGCTCGAAAAAATGTGGAAAATCTGATTAACTACAAGCGTTTTTACTTCACACAGTTAGTTTCGTGTTTTCATCTTGGAAAGGACACAATAAACTTTAACACAAGACACTGTGCATGGATAAACTAATTTCTGCGCAACAAAGTTGTCAACTTATAAGCTGCCACGCGACCACATCTAAGTGTTAATCCATTAAGTACGCTGTAAACACTAAACACGTGACGCAACTGACCCAAATACATAATGAGAAGGAATCAATAATCTGATATTCTCTTCCCGATACTAACAGCTGAGTGGGTCGCCTTGACAGCGCGGCAGCGCCGAGAATGCCTAAGGCCCGCGACACACTGCGCACACTACCATACTAATATTGTTAAGTGTGACTGTTAGTCCGTCTGTTACCTCTTCATTCCTAAACCGCTGAACCAATTTATCTGAAATTCGGTATTAACGTAGTTAAACCCGAGGACATCTGATACTTTTTATCCCGAAAAAGTGTAAGAGTTGTAGTCATCGTGTTTAATCTAAATATTGTTGCAGTGTTTGTTTCGCACTTGATTTGGCGATCCCACTGCCGTGCCATCAGGTCACTATGTGCAGGGCCAAGAGTGCACTAACATTACAACGTCAGCCCAAGTCAGCTCAAAACGGTGCCTTCAGTAGGTCAGGCTGCCTTCGTGTAGTTTTAGTAAGGCATGCTTTAAAGCATAACTCGGACTTAGGCCCGCAATTATAGTCAGTGCTTAGTACTAAGAGCATGATCAAAAAATATTGAGATGCCGTCTTCGTTCATAGAGGTCTCTTTATAACAATAACATCTCTAAATTTTTAGTAAAGGCCTTAAAGCTATAAAGTTGAACGCGTTGTTTTAATTTTCTGGATTTATGTAAAGGAAACACCATCACAGTCGATAGAATTTCCTCAAGATCTATAAAAACTTATTCATTTTGATGAAAATTTTGTCTACTTCGCTTCTCCTTCGCCTTCGTTTGTAGTGTCGATGTATAAGCACCAGAAGTCGCTTTCCAACGACAAGCCTTAAAAAGGCCGGCAGCTTATCATTCGCCAACGGTCTAACCCACTAAGATGAACTGGTGGAACGAGTCTAGGTTTTATTTCACAACTAGTCAGAAATTCAAAACTAGAAATCGTAAGTGTGTCGCCGGGCTGTATCTAATCGTCCTTGGACAACCAGACAGATATTTTAATATATTGCTGTTCTGCTTCCAAAGTCCATTCGAACGTTTGTGTATCAAAGTTATTTCAACAATACATACCTATATTCAATTATATAAAAATAGGTGAATATATACTTAAGGGTATGTACGAGTCACCCCGTAATAGAAAGTAAGTTTTGATGTGATTTGTATCGACAAACTCGTGTCGCTGCCATAAAATACACAATTTTTTTAGAGTCCCTACTTTTACAGTAAAACCATATATTTTTGTGAGTTACTTTTTTTGCACCTCGTATGTTAAGGGGACCGCCTCTTTGTGGCTGTAACTTTTTTAAATCAAAATTGATAAAGCGATGTACCGTGGACGAAATCTATCCATAGCCAGTGTCGGACCGATATCATTTGGCCGGAATAAGCCGTGATCTGTCAGCTGGGTTTGGCCGTGCAGCTTATACTATCCACAACTTATTCGACAGAGTATGAAGAATCCATCAAATAAGATGCGAATCAGGAAGTGGTGCAAGGCGCCCTTAAACTAGTACCAAGCCAAACAGAACGTCAATTTTGAAGACCCTATTAATAACACCATTAGAATAATAGGATAATGTTCAGGAGCAGATAATGTGAGTAGCGAGTAACCAGTAGTAAATATATCGTCGGTCGTAATTTGTTCGCGAGCTTCGGCATCGCCTGTTAGGGCTGTTAGCATTGAGGCTTCAGTGCAGAATATATTGCCTGGGAGACGGCGCTTCACACGAGGTGCGGGACTCGCAGCGGAAAATGTTCTATCAAAGCCTACTCAGAGGACTGGAAAAGATAAATTCCATCATTAAATTGTTCCTGTATTATTTGTGTTAATTAATTTATTGGCATCGACAAAGAAGATTCTGTTTAGGAGTTATGTCCTGCAATTGACCGAAATTGTGTATTATTCTTGCAGAGCATTTTTTTTTGTGTAATGGTTTTTTTCCTTATATCTTGTGTCTGCGTTTTGCTATCTTATAGCTGACATGTTCGTGAGCCATATCTAAATAAGACTTATAGCAATATCACCGTACACTACCTTGTGATCAATTTTTATTATATTTCCTAAGACTATTTTGTACTTACAAATATTATGTGCTAAGACGCAATATGTGTGAAGAACATTAAAATGTATTTACTTGTATCAAACGCTAGTTATCGCCGTCAAAACATGTGGCAGGCTGCGCTCGAAAGCCGTTCCTGGCGACTTCAACTATTTGCGATCATCATCAGCTCTGTACCGGGCAAATTTAACAGATTCACAGGGTTTTCGATCTTGTGATGTACGCAATAAGTATGAAGATTTTGTAAATTGCAATAAATCCATTCTTAATTTAATTTTGTCACTTCTCACCCGTCTTAAAAGTCTCAATTTATATTAGGGCATGAAACTATGATTAAATTCTTATTAAAGAGCAAATAAGCAAACGGATCACCTCAATAACAAGCAACTACCATCGGCAATGGACTCTCGCAACATCAGAAGAACTACAAGTGTGTTGACGGTATTAGCCATAGTATTAATCATACAATTACGTTTGCTTCAGTAAAAACTTAACCCATTAAAAAGCAATAGTACTGAGAGTAACTCGTTTAGTTGATTATATCAATCAATAGCATACATTATGATAATATCTAATTATACGATGTTAGCACTTACCGGGCAATTATACACTGCTAGCTCGCCTCGCACGCCGCGCGCCCCGCACGTACCGACCGCGTAATGTATACTATGCTTATAATTTGCATTTCATATATCGCATTAGCTGATATGATTGCTGTTTGTGTACTAATTGTTTACACGATCCCAAATTTACATATAAGAACATGTGAACATGATAAAATGTATCTAATGATCACTTAATTAATAGGTACAGACTAGAACATACAGACGATTTTATCATCTTGCTATTTTATTTAGCATTTTTTCGAATTATATATATTTCGTTCTTTTATATCAATAATGTTATTCCTTAAGTCATCAACAGTAAGTGTGTTACATCTTAAACGACTCACAAACATATCAAGCACATTTTTTATAAAACACCTACAAATAGTATACAATACTCAGTAAAATAAATAATTTCTAGGGTCTTTTACACATTTTTTTTTAACTTTTACTCGATAAACGATTGTTGGAACCGTATTATGAGAAACACTAACAAATCTTTCAACCCCAGCTTTAAGTATAAACTACGAAAACCCAAAACCTGCACAGAAGCTAAGTAAAGATAAAGTATATCTCCACAATTTGATGTGCTACTTTATGTCTGTATTTTTATAAAATTCAACTTTATACCCCTGGCATAAAGGTTATGTAAAAGGGATATTAACTGTGAACACTCCGTACACCTCTGACCTCGATGCGCACGCGCCGGCCCACAAAACTTTACTGCTACATTATGGAGTATTAACCACTATCAAAACGTTATTAAAAACGCTATTAAAATGCTTATTGCCGACTTAAAACTTCAAATTAGCAAAATAAATTGAAGGCTTTTATTTCTACTTTTACGTACGCATTTTCTTTCTAATTTTCGAAATAGATGCAAAGTACTTGATGCCTGGCTTTCATTATGCACTCTGGTGCTACTTTTTTTTTTACTTTAGGACAGGTCTGCATTTTCGTATTGGAGTGAAAGATAAGAGATACATTGCAAGGTTTCAGCTTGTCTTAAATACCTAAAATTTAGAAAATTGCTACCATTTCTACTGTTATGAATATAAGACGATTTATCGATACTAGCTACTACGAAGTTCATTGCAAAATTTACAAAAAAAAAATAAACGTGCGTAAACATAATGTGACAGGTAGAGAAAACCGGTTATGAATAATGTATCATCAATAATTGTTCAGCGACATTGTAATGGCGGTGTTAACGAAAGCTGTGTAATTACACCAATACTATAATCAATTATTTTATTAATATTCATTATAAGTAATACATAATTAATAAAAAAATGATTACGAAGTTACAGACGAAAGGATCTGAAGCGTCAAATGATTTTGTTATTAAAATAGTATAATAAAAAATAACATTCGTAATTTTAAGTAATGTTATAATCAAAAATAGTTTTTTGTTTATGTATAGTAATTAGCAAAAATATGCACCTAGAAGATGCTCTTTATAATTGAAACTCTGACTTATAGCCATTCAAGTTATACAAAAAAAAAATTACGTCTAAGTCTTTTATGGTATTCAGCAAAATATACACCTGAGTTGGAATAAAAAAAATTTACATCCCATCATTTGTGGAGTTAGGGATCATTTTTCGCAAGTAAAAGTTTCGAAGAGCATCAAAAAAAGAGTTCGTTTTCGCGATGCCTTCAACGCCTTTGTCTTCAGTTTGGTCATGGCCATATCGGTGGGCATTGTGAGTCGCGTCAGGAGTGTCAGGACACCAGGATGGCGGGGTCAGTGACCCGTGATTGATGGGGCCTACGTGCCCCGCGACTGTCGCCAGTCGCCCGGCGGCTAAGCCGATCAGGGATTACATAACTGAGGTGACTTATTCAAATTAAAAGAAGTGTTATAGATTTTAATCTTAGGTGGTAAATATTTTTAGCGTTAGCAATCTGCGAGAACCAAATAGCAAAAAAAAATATTGATAAAACACAGTTTATTATGATGGTATGTTTAACTGTACAAATGACAACATTACTATGTACACTTTCATTATGTGCAAACTATTCTTCTTTTGTGCGTGTGTTTGTCACGGAACTCCTCCCAAACGACTTGACCGATCTTGATGGATTTTTTTTTTGTTAGAGTTCCAAAAGATTTGAGAATCGTATTCCATTAACCACAACCACCAGGACAACAATAAGTATCTCAGGTCCGCTAGTATATAATAAAAACTGATTCATATAAAAATTTCAAATGTAATAAAATTTATCATAGACCAATGACTATAACTTCATTAAATGCATACGAAATTATAAATATCGTAACAAAATGCGAGGTCACAGATACGGGAAAAGGAACACATAGTAAATAATAGCAACACAATAAACACCTAGATTGAGAGCCGGTTTATCTGCGAATTTACGATATACTGTGATTTATACCGGCTTCGTTTATTTACTAGCAATAGTCCGATTTATACTAGCGGGGCTTCGCGACTCCGTCGATATCGCTACTGTAGATAAAGTGTCCCATTACTGTTATTGAACTTATTGACTTTCGATACATCGAAAGTATCTTACGTATATTTAAATGAGATTATTTTGTATATTTATATGTATAGGTTGTGGGGTGTAATAAATTATACGGATTTATGTAGTTTGGTGGTTGATGAGAAATACGATTTAACCAAATTTCGCAATAGGAAGCCGCTAAAAATTTATAATATCTATGGACGGTTAGCACCACATCAGTCCGACCCCGTGCTTATTACCTGAGGGACTTGTGTCAGAGGAATCAAACAACGGAAATATATTTAATAATTTTTTACTATTCATATATTTTATACACATCCAAGAATACTGAAAAACTTTTGGTTGGGATTTGAACCCGCGACCTCCGGCTTAAGCTACCAACGCGCTTTCCAAATGAGTCACAGAGGTCTGTCAAAAAAAATTCAAAAGTAGTTTTTCCCTACGGAATTTGAAAAACGATAAAAATACAAATTTCTGGGAGCATCAAGACCATAAGTAGCCTAACGGCTCTTCATCCATTCAATTAAATAAATCTATAACAAAAATCATGGCGACCAGTGGCGTCGTGTAGGTAAGACAACAAATAAACACACTTTCCCATTCAATTATAGCTAGCTGTGCCCCGCGGAGCTACCTGCGTAAAAAGTAGCCTATGTGCTAATCCAGAATATCAGCTAGCTCCATGCCAAATTTTATCGATATCGGTACAGCCGTTTAAGCGTGAAGAAGTAGCAAACATACAAACTTTCGCATTTATAATATATTAGTAGGAAGCTTATAATTTTTATGAAAATCTATCAAGATTAAATCTTAAACATTTTACACACGATAAATTCAGATTTTTAAAATTTTTCGAACTGCAGTTAAATTTTCTAATCAGAGTTTTTAACTCGGACTCATTTAACATTTTAATCAAAAAATTTTTTGTCTTTTCTGGTTTAAACCGTCAATTAGCTTCAAACCGGCGCTCATCGAGGTACTAATCTTCAGTGTTGTAATATCGAAGCTCATTATACGTTGTCCTTTATTAGCAAATACTTAGTTTTATCTCCATCTAGACTTTGCATGATGCCAGTATCCCCATATATGGCGTTCCGGGTTGGTAGCTAACTATAACACCAGTCAACACTACTAATTAATACAGACATTTTTTATGGACAGGCCGAGTAGCCTTCGGTAGAACCGCAGCGAAATATGACGCGAGGAATCGCGGCATTTTTTTTAATCAATCAATCAATCAATCTTTTATTTACATGAGTTACAGAGACTCACTTGTTAGTAAAGGATTAAAAAATTATGTTAGTAACGATTACATTATTTTAGATTTAAATTTTTAATGCAAACGCGCATATGGTTTACCTGATGGAAAGCAACTGACGTCGCCTATGGACACTCGTAACATCCGAAAAGTCGCAGGTGCGTAGCCGGCCTTTATGAGGGAGTAGGGAATGGGGATAGGGAGAGGAAACTTACTCTCTGAAAGAAACACAACGCCGTTTCACGCCATTTTTCAGTGAGGCCGTGGTATCACTCCGGTCGAGACGGCCCATTTATGTCGAATCATGGCTCTCCCATGATAAAAACATGCAACATCGAGGGAGTTGCAAGTATTTTGCCGGCCTTTTATAAAAAAATAGGTTAGGGGACTAGGCAGTTGGGCTTTCGGTAAACTCACTTACTCGACGGAACACAACTCAAACGCTGTTTTACGCCGGTTTTCTATGAGTCCGTGATGTACCTACGATCGAACACTAATGAGTGCCAAAGCGGCAAATTCAAGTACAGTGCCACCTGTGTGTGTGTGTGTGTGTGTGTGTGTGGGCATAGCAACATTAAACCTTTCTTAATTCATTTTTTTAAGTTCAGTCACAGTATAAATAGTAGGGGACCGTCCATAGAGTACGTCACAGTAAAGGGGGGATGGGGGACGGGGTCGCCGAATAAATAATAAATTTAATAATAATTGTGAGTATGGGTGATACCGTCAGGTGATCCGTGCGCCCATTTAAATATTTCTGTTTAATGATGATAGAATAACTCACAAAATATAGAATAGACCCCCCCCCGCGGTATTATGTTGTATTATTTCCCATTTTTAGGGGCCACAGAGTGACAATACGCAGAGGCGGCAAATCGCTCATCGTTAGAGATCGATCATGTTATGACAGCAACCGCGGGTGTCCGAGATCCACGAAAACTGATAGCGTGATTTAATTATTATTATTACCTTTTGTTAATGAAATACAAAGACAAAAGAGTTTATAAAACTGAAACTAGTATGATTTTTTTTTATTTTTACTAATAGCTTTTGCCCGCGGTTTCGCTCGCGTGGAATTCGTAAAACGTATTGAGTGTGTTTTTAGTACAATTTGTTTAAATTTTTCTAGAAAAAGTCATAACCCCAATAACTTTTCATGAATAATTAAAGGAGTCCCGTCGTTTTCTCATGGATTGCTTGCAACAATGAAATAAGTTTGAATATCGGACCAATAACAACAGTGTTAATCGTCTTCCTTCTTTTGAAGTCGGTTAGAAAATAGCTTAAGTTACTCCTTATTATACTGTCTACATCTCATTGAAAGTCCCGTCAGAATCGGTCTAGCCGTTTTAGAGAATAGCCAACACAAACAGACAGACATACAAATCGACAAAAATTGTAAAAATGGTAATTTTAGTTTATATTCCGTATTTATATTCATATGCGAGTAGTAAGAAATATTTATTTTAAAGCTACAAACAGACACTTCAATTTTATTTATTTGTATAGATTAAGCTAATGTGACTCTTGCTGATGATGATATAACGATTTTACGCCTGGTTTGAGCGTGAAGAGGTAACACACAGACAGACAGAATATTAGTATGGAAGTATGGTATATCGTAGTGTAAGTTTTTTAATGCATATAATGTGTCCTGAATTGTAACAGCAATATTTTCTATAAACGAGTGCGCTGTTACTTGTAAACTAGTTTAGTTAGGAATTAAGAATAAGCAATTATTTTGTTAAACCGGCCTATTTCAGAAGCTTTCAATACAAATGTACCTCTAGATAGAGCATGTCCGACTGCGCGTCTGCACACCCAGATAAGACAGAGTTTAAATTTATATAAACACTTTCCAAAATACCTCATCCATAACATAAAAGCCGCAACCTAATAAAATACCGGGTATTGTTGCTAGGGCGGCCATTGTCCCGGGGTACGGGGTATCCCAGATCCCGGGGCAAGCCGGGACAGCACGGGATTGATGGCCGCGGGATTACCGATAACGCCTTATTTAATTTCGATCGGCATTAACGCTCAAAGGGTGGACCCGGCTTACTCGAATGATAAATTCCCTCTACACAATACTTGGTCTTTGCGAACAATGGTGGTGTGATAATTTAACACTTTTCAGCAGTTTCCAATGATTTTAGTGATGTGTATGCTGATTTATTGATATTACACGCGCAAATAACAATACTTACTCTTTGCCATAGTAGTATGATAATTTGACGGCTCGTAATAACTTACAATAGAATTTGTAAATGTCAGTTTGCAATTTATTGCATTTTGCTAATAGTTGCACTTCTCAGAGGTTAATGGTGAGTACTGATTTCTCTTCTCAATAAGCTGACATTTGCAGGGTAAACTCGATCGTATATTTTCTTCAATAGTTTCCTAATTATATTTCCTATTCCTATTCGTAGCCGAGGATATTTTTTTTATAACCTAGCTGATGTCCACGACTACGTCCTCGTGAAACTTGGTTGTATCATACAAAACCCTGCTCGGCTCCTTTTAGTCGTAACGTGATGTCATAAAGCCTTCCTCGATATATTGACTAATCTACAAAATGAATTTTTACATTTTAGTAGTTTCTGAGATAAGCGCGTTCAAAGAAACAAACTCTCCAGCTTTATATTATCAGTATAGACTTGAAACTAGATAATAACCAACCACGAAAAAGTCAAAGACTTACGATGAAATGGTTCCTATAGGTTTTATATTTAATAAAGGTACTTTTTTATTCAATTACATATATTTCAAATTCAGCTTAATACCGCTAATAAAAATTACCTACACCTAACATAAAATTTACAATATATTATATTATTACTACAATATATTGTAAGGTCATAGTGTCTCACACACTCGACATATAACATATTACATACATAATTCCTTATCGTGTCTAAAAACTATCTACGATTAATAAGTGACCCGTGTAAGTTGTTACTGTGATTGAACTGTTTATTTCTGCAAAAAACATCATCATTATCACGTTTTCTAATGCTAGAATTTAAATACAGAGTATATGGAACTTAGAATCTCTACAAGTTATTACCAAGACTGCCATTCAATGGGATAAATAAATTCTAAAGTAGTGAGTTAATTATGCGGGATATTACGGGTTTTTTTTTTTTCACGGAACATCTCTAGTTTAGCTGCCAAAACGTCGAAAGTGGAAAGACGTGATTCTCGACAAAATTATTCGCTTAGACCTAAAGATCTAAGAACCGTTTTGCGGGGCAAGATGATTCAATGGTGAAAAATGTTTGAACCTTAGTCTCAAGTACAAGGCATAAGAGCTACTGCCTCTTGTGAATTCATTCCTTTCGGACTATTCGTATTTATCGTCAAAGTATTAAACTTTTTCACCTGCAAGGCCTAATATCCATTCAGTGAGTATTTAAAACGTATCACCCATTTCTCTGTTTATGTTCACGAAATGTTTAAACTTGAACTAAGGGCCCACGGTGTCAAGCACCTCTGATTAAGTTATAGGGGGCCTTTATCGCTCCATCTCCATTGTTGAACACTTCTCATGCGTTAATGACCGCAGATAATGCCGAAATTAAAATATTTGGCTCTTGTACGTTTGTTTGTTTATAAAGCTGGACGCTCGCTGCTTCTTTTTTCGTATTTATTTATTTAGAGCGTCCGTGGCCTAGTGAGTAAGACCTTTGGTTCGCACTCGAGAGGATGCAGGCTCGAACCCCGGTGGAGACGAGTGCCAATGAGACATTTTCCGATCTCAAGTTCATATTATACACATTGCCGTGGGGGAGCCATGCTTTGGCACATATCTCATAGAAAAAAAAGATAAAGAAGATAAGCTGGCGACTCGACGGAGACATTTAATCACCGTGTGGAGTGGAGCAGAGAGAGAGTCAACGAAATTCTATTGTTTTGTTGGTTGCGTCTGTTGAATTAAACTGTATCTGACGTCAAATTAAAAAAAGGGAAATAACGTTCACAAAATGAAATTAAGAAAAAACACTTTTTTATCAAATCGTTGACAACGGAAGCCCCACAAAAAGGAGGATGTACGTGCCCCATAATGCCCCACGCGGCATTATCCCCACGCGTGGTGCTGGCCCCAGCAGTGGGATCGGGAAGATGGATTACCCGTAACGGTCTTAATGTAGCCCACTGTGTGGAAATCAATCGAATATTTTGCATACTAGTTGCGATACTTATTGGATAATCTTTTCACGTATGTGTGCAAAATTTTATCAAAATCGGTCCAGTTTCGCAGTCTAATTTTTAATTCGAATTGAAAGTTTAACAGCGCAAACATCAATAAATCTTTTCTTCATTTTTATATTTTGTGTAAAGTAAATGAAATATACTTTAACTTTTTCCCGTAACTTCGCTCGCGTAGAATGAAAAAGCCCTCTTTAGTAACAAGATGACTTTTTAAATAAAAAAGTAGTTGTCCATTATTTCAAGCAAGTCTATGCCGAAAATCAAGTCCATCGGTTGCTTCTTTAGGACTTGAACGAAGAACAAACAAAGTCACTCTCCTATTTATAACGTAAGTAAGGATAAAATCTTAGTTTAGACAAATAACAATAATATACTGAGTTGTGACGTCACAGCGGAATTCCGACTTGACTTGGCCTTCGCGTTGTAATTTATAATTGCCATTATGATCGGCGAAGTCACGAGTATTATACACTTATAATAACGTCGATCTTGTCGGTTAACCTGTCCCATAGGGTTACGCGAAGTTAAAGATTTTTACTACTTTTGAATTGGACATACACCAAAATACTTTAAGCGAAAGTGAAACAAAATCTTTATAAGAGATACGATAATAGTACCATATTAAATGTTTTTTCATTTTAGGGTATCGTACTCGAATGGTAAAAACGACCCTATTACGAAGACTCCAGTGTCTGTTCGTATGTCCGTATTTCTGTCTGTCTTTCCGTCTATCTGTCTCCAGTTATCTCAAGAACAACTTAAATGCGAAGAGACCTGTGTTTATCAAACACGAACCTCTTCGCATTTAAGTTTCCACCACCCACCATTCCCACATTTTTATTTTATGTTTTTCTTTTATAAATTTTAAACGTAATCATCAATTTTTATTATAAATTTACAACTTCAAAAAAAATAAAACTCTCAAAAATGCGTTTTCCAAATTTTTTGCTCTGTACTGGTACGGAACCCTTCGGGCGCGAGTCCACTCGTCCTTGACCGGTTTACATATTAACATCTCAAGTGTAAACTTAAACTTCAAATCGTATAAAAGCATTTAATAGTTTCGATTTTCAATCAATATTTGGCAAAAAATGGCTCACCGGATTATGATACAATACACACTGATTGTCAGCAAAACAAACCTTACATAACACAATCAACATCATCTGAACACTTCAGACAAATCCCATAAGACACCAACTTACACCATCAGCTGGTGTTCTCCTATTACACGGGAATAAGGTCTAATATCTCTATATAGGGGATACATCGAAGGTTGTGAGTTAGCAGATCCGATTAGGTCAGATACGACACACGCAGTGGATACAATAGTATCAGCGACATCGCTTGACAATGGTTTGTAAATACAGCGGTTTGTGAGCGAGATAAGACGGAGATATGCATACGTCATCCGACGTATTTAGTATACGAATCTCAGATATAGGTTATATACACACCAAAAATATCTGACGGAAAATAAAAACAAAATACTAGAAAATAAATACTAAAAACATTGACGAAAATAACATGCCCAGAACTATTCTAAAAGAGTTATTTCCTTCTTGAAAGGGTATTTTTATTCTTGAATAGGATTTTTACTTCTTTTAAGGCTTGCAACACCCATGTTCAGAGCGTCCGTAGCCTAGTGGGTAAGACCTTTGGGTCGCACTCGAGAGGGTGCAGGTTCAAACCCCGGTGGAGTACCAGACATTTTCCGATCTCAGGTACATAATAATAATGCTCATTGCCATGGGAGAGCCACGCTTAGGCACGAATGTACCGTCTCGATCGAAGAGATACCACGGCCTCACAGAAAATTGGCGCGAAACGGCGTTGTGCTGCGTTTCCTTCAATGAGTGAGTTTATCGATGGCCTAACTTCCAAAATCCCCCTATCCCTGTTCCCATTCCCTATTCCGTACTCAAGACCGGCAAAGCACTTGCGACACTTCGAGTCACGAGTGTCCATAGGCGACGGCAGTTGCTTTCCATCAGGTAGCCCGTCTGCTCACTTGCCCCCTAAATATGATTTTAAAAATAGTTCAAATCAGATTAGCAGTGTAGCCGCTAAGTAGTCACGTAGACTGACAAAATCACCGCTCTCGTCACACTTTTGGAAATGGCGTAGTCCGGTAAACAGTAACTGATTTTTGTACAGCTAAACCACTGAATGTATTTACAACACCAGCCTGCGACATCCATAATAAGTAACTGACAAATAATTTCAATAATTTCTCCTTATTCCTATATGCAAAGAGGTTAAATGACAAACGTTCTGCAAAATTTATTCTAGCTTATAAATAAACGAGTACAGGTGACTCGAGGTACTTAACGGATCAAACGACCACGGGTCTTGACATAGGTCAGGCTTTTTGCGGTAACTTACGGAAAACGAAAATACCTCATGATATATTCGCGAATCAATAATATTTTTTTTTTTAACGATATCCAGTTATCTTTTTTAGAACCGTCAAAAAAAACTTGCTAAGCGAGGTTTGTGTTGGTCAAACGTTAAACAAATGGTAACTACGAGGAAGTTGTGTTCGGAAGCACAAAGCAGCATGAGAGAAGGTCAATACCGAAACGTAGCCGTGAGACGTGAAGGTGTTGCCAGCTTATATGCTTAATACTTCCTATTTTTTCGGGTGGTATATTGTTTCTGTGAAACCGTTTAAGTTTGGGTACATACATTGCTACGAAACCGTCCTGTCGAGTTGAAAATTACTCCAAAATAGGTCCGTCAAACTCAAGTTACAGTTACTCCAGAACTTGGTCATGTCTTGAAACATCTTCTACCCGCGGTTTTACTCGTGTCGAATTGAAATATTCAATATCAAGATTAATATTAACATTTCTGTTTTATCCCACGGGAGCTTTTGATTGAAAATTATTATATTATCTTAGTCATCCTATCTGTATAGTAAATTTCAATTTTAGTAATAAGTGTTGACAAAAATCCATACAAACAAACTTTCTATATATTTTTGTATGCCTTAAGATCTCGTCACCAGGCCATTAAATTAAAAAATGACATACATACTAACTTTCTATGTGTGTGTTTTTTTTTAAATAAAATCTAATGACCTGGTAACGAGACCTTAATACTAAATTGAAGTCTGTGATTGAATTAAGAATATGCTTTATTTTTTTTAGCTCCTTTACACGACGGATTTATATATTTATGGTCGAAGTTCGACCGCACATAGGCGACCTCTAGTAAATGTGTATATAACATTATCATGATGTCTGCGTTACCGCAAAATTCGTTTATTAAGCGACCGAACGTTTTTCCGGGATATAAAGTATTGTTTCTCCTTTCCCGAGACCTAAAGTATCTTCATACGAAATTTTGGCAAAACGGCGTGATGAATTAACAGAAAGATTTATAATATTAGTAAGTATGGAAGTGCGGATGGATGCGATATGGTAATCAAAGCAAGATATATCTGGCAACACTGAGCGTGTGAGAGGAACACAATGCGTCTACCTGATTACAATAATTACCGTCATAACTGTTACGTCACATCACAACATATCTGTTACAAATCTAACATGGCCGGTTTTTATTATGTTAATTTTAATTTAACTTTACGACGGCCTCTAATGAAGTAGTTTCAGTCATTAGGTCATTTAAATTGCTGCGCGTTCTTGGCCGAGAATTCCTTGGTATGATTCCCATGTTAATTGAATTCTTCCACTCAGTTTTTTGTTTTTTATTTTCCGAGGGAAAGACAATTGAAAACATATGTTTTAGCATAGAAATATCACAAATGCTACATTTCATTCACACTGAGTATGTTTATCAAAGAAAAATGTGACAGAGTTGAGATTTCTCCTCCTTTTTTTTAAGTCAGTAAAAAGCACAGGTTCTTGCCACATTACGAATCTAAGTAATTCGTCGCGTTATACCCCAGACTCAGATCACTGCTAACCTAGAAATGACATATACCAAATGATGCAGGTCCGTTAACTGGATGAACCAATCACTTCGATGGTACAACAGAGGGGGAATAAAGTTACTCTTCGAGTAGTCACTACATTCTTCTTGTTTGCGATAGTTGACATTTCTATTTTCTGCAATCAGGACAACATAACACTCGTATATGTAATAGGCAACTTACTAAGTACTTACTGGTTAGTTAGTAACAGCGTAAAATTTGGTACGCTGATAAATTATGAATGTAAATGTATTCAAAGATTTACCGTTATTTGATGATTTGTGGTTTCAGTTTTTTGTTTGCACTTTATTAAGGTAAAACATAAGTATTGCTAAGCTTTTTGACGGTATTTAAGTTTTACAGAATGTTACAAGTTTTGTAACTGCTTTATTTATTTTAATTTTATAAAACAATCTAAATATTTAAAATTCAAAAGTGACTGATCGACTGACGTAGTTATCAATCTACGCACAGCATAAACCTCTGGACGGATCGAGCAGAAATTTGGCACGCAGGTATGTTATGACTTATGACGCACCTTGGCATCTCCTACAATGGTTTTAGAACAAGAAATAAGATAGAGCATGAAGGTTTCTATGAAAATATTTCTTAACACGAGCGAAGCGGCGAGAAAAAGCTACAGTAAAGCTAAATAAAACTGCTTTTTAACCGACTTCCAAAAAAAGGAAGTTATAATATGTTCGGTTGTGGATTTATACATTTTTATGCTCAACGACTACACCGCCGTTTAAGAACCGACGTTTTTTTTACAAGCAACGACATTTATATGTGTAATTTCCTGCCCAGCAATTGTGATGTCACCCAGCTGATACTCGAGATTTAATTAAGCAAGGAGCTCTCGACGCCAGGAGAAAAGAATAGAAAGCCACACGTGCGACAAATCACAACCGTCGAAAGTCGGGGACAGACAGCCAACAGGTAACGCGACCAAATTCATCGTAAATTACTAGTTTCTACGAGATTAAATTATTCGAATTTTAATTAAATGATAAAATCTTAGAATATTTAACCGACGAGGTGCAGGTGAACGTTTGGTTCCGTTCCAGAGATCCGCGTGTGTGATCGACTAGTTGGTGCTCTTGCAAAAAAAAGCATCAAGCATAATAGCTATTAAAAAAATATTTATTCAAATTCATCCAGTAGTTTCTGAGTTTAGCACGTAAAACGACAAACAGATAAACAGACAACTTTTTTTGTCGATATGTGTTCTATTACTGTTCCGTAGCACCCCCACATTGATAATTTTGTAATAATATTAAATGTACAGACACTCCAATTTTACCGTTTCATTATATGTATTTTTTGTGCTACGAAACAGCAAAAGAACACATATCGACAAAACAAGTTGTCTGTTTGTCTGTTTGTACCCAAAAATCACAAGAACTACTGGAAGGAATATTTTTTTGTTTAATAACTATTAGGTCTGGCCAATATACAGGATACTTTTTATCCCGAGAAAATGTACGGTTTCCGCGTGATACACAAATTTCTGCCCAACGAAGTTGCGGGCTACTAGTTGGTACTAGTTTCTAATATTAGTGTAGATATGGAAGTATGGATGGAGACGAAAACTGTCAACAGCTCGATGCCGATGAAAAGCCGAAACAGCTAACGATAAGCTAATTGCAGTGTCTAGATTAGTTTCAGTGTTCACGCCTCTGACGCTGCTTACACCACACGACTACGATACGATTTTGTTACACGACTACGATACGATTTTAGTAAACATTTGATCAGAATAGAATAGGTTAAGATCAAACATTTTTCGTTGTGAAATTGGACTAACTAACCTAATTTATTTGTTCAGAATATGGTACAAATAGGTTGTACCATAATCTGAGCAAATAAATTAATTATGACGATAATTGAAAAAACCGAAAGAAAATATTATATTTAATTATGATATGAATGATGATGATGAAAAAGTATTTTGGTATTCAGTGTACATGCCAAAGTACATTTACCAATAAAAAAACAAATCAGCCAAATAATAAGCTCACGAGCCATGAAGTTTTATCAAAATGATGATTACGTTATCAATAAAAAAAAACCAAATCAAACAATCCGATAATTGCAGTGAAAGTCGTACGGTCGGATGTAAATGAATCTACTAACGAACGATATCTTCCATCTATTCAAACAATTTATAAATATTAATACTGCATTACACATTCACGGATTTGTTTAAGCGCGATTGTTTTCTTGTTTTTGTTTGGGTTTGCCTTAAGGTCGTGCGAATTTTGTATACAGCGTGTGTTTTTATCCATTGTTACTCGTTACGTAGTGGCTCGGTGTCACGTGATCGGTATTTGGGTTATGTTCATCATCATTATTCTTTATCTCATCTTGTAGAAATTAATATACTCGTCACTCGTGTGTTCCGAGAGACTTAATAATGGGCGTGTGCTCGCCTCTATTTGTCATGATCCTTTTTTTTTGTTTAGATCATCGTCTGTGATGGCCTTTGATCAACTCGTTGACAAAGTATACTATGAAAGATTATGAGAATACCTCCACGATGATGGTGCCGATAAACCATCATGGCCGATTAAGAGGGCGATACAAGCAAAATTGACTAGTGCAGAATTCCGTTTTTTATTTGATAATAAGCTACTAATCGTTATATATTTAAACATATATACGACATTATATTTGTATGTATATTTGTGATACTATATACGCTAGTAGCGAAAACAGGATAGCTTAAAATTTTCTCTATAGTAAAAATGACAAAGATGCCTCTAATTTTCAAGCATGTTTCTTCGTTTCGCAAAACGTCGCATTCGACGGACTCAGTATTTTAATACACGATACAAAATTCTGTTACCGAGTTCCTGTAGAAGCGGTTTTATTTTCCATTTTGTATATTTATCGAGTTACTTAGAAAAAACTGTTTTCGAGGCGATTACGCGTCGTTCTGTTTCACCTTAAATATGAATAACGTAAGTGTGAAGAGAGAAAGACGAAGTTTTATTTTTCGCTTTATTCGCCCCTTTAAGAGTACGTTTAATTGTCAATTGGTTGAAATTATCAATCTGTTTTGGCGTGTAATTTTGCTATCAGACGAGTTGAAGGTGTTGGGTTGCGCAAAGCATTGTTGTTATCCCTGCTGGCTGACGTAAGCGGCGCGGGACGCGTAGGCGCGCCTCGATCACCTTGAAACTATTCCTAATCCAATGTTCAATACATTCACATTTTTCCAAGTTGGTAAAACCTTTGATATTTTAAATAAAGAAAAAATAAAGCCTTAGTTTTCTAAATAAATTCCTAAAATTGCTCACAGGAAAACAAAAGTATTCGCTCCTGTTACAAAATATCAAATCAACCAAACTTAATATCAAAATACAGAAAACCCGACTGCAGGAACCTTTCGAATTCAAACATTGAGTTATATTTATGTCTAGAATGGCTATTTAAAACCCTTCATTCCGATACCCTACTCGACGTATTTGGGCGGAAAAAAATTTTAGGATCCTCACAATTTTGACTTCGACATCCGCCATTTTGATTTTTTTATCTTTCAATGTACCCAGTGTCACTTGCGCTACAAATACCTTATACATTGAAATCCATCAAGCCGTTTAAGCTGCAGAGAGTGCCAAACAATTATATAATACATACATACATTCTGGCACAGTCGGGTAAAAAGTTTTTTTTCAAAATAAGTGCTTTAGTACATTTTCTAAGCGTCGAGACTACGGTGCCTACCAGCATGTTAAATAACATAATTAACTTATATACGAGGCGAAGAAAATTATTTTTGAATTGTAACGAAAATAACCATCCTGTATTACTATCACTCTCATTGAAACACAACGGGAGCACCCTGTGTTACTACAGTATTTGTTTTAGTAATGAACGAGTCGGCTTAAATAATAAGTTTATTCATAAGCACTTACCATATTCGAGCTCCCGTACATATGTATGAGAGATTCAAGGCCGATCATTATGCAAAATATCAAATTAAATATTCGTCGCGCACTTAAATACAGGTGGATTTGTAATTTAAATGTTACTTTCCGTAAATACCTGATGGATGAGTTATGTCATTGTTGTAAACGTAAACCCGAAATATGGAATGCATAAGTGACATTCTTTCATGCATTCTAACACTATTTTTTATCTTGATTCATACTTTTTGTTACTTCTCAAAAAACCATCCAAGTGCGAGTTGGACTCGCACACGAAGGGTTCCGTACTAGTACAGAGTAAAAAATTATGAAAACGTATTTCTGAATGTTTTAAATTTATTGAACATTTTAAAATGATAACAAACTTTTAAATTTATTAAAGAGTTATACAATTTTCTAAGAAAAACAGACAAAAACATTGTTTAATTAAATTGTCATTCATGGTATCAGCGCTTTCCACAAGTAACTTAACCGCTGAGCCACGCTGCCGATACGCAACGCGTCAAATTTATCGATCTATTATTTTATTTTCAATATAACAAAAAAAAATGTTTGTTATACAAGAACTACTCTTAAATATTTATTTTTTTTTTTATAGTATTTATTGTTATAGCGGCAACAGAAATAAAAATTTTGTGAAAGTTTCAACTCTCTAGCTATTACTGTTCTTGAGATACAGCCCGGAGACAGATGGACGGACAGACAGACAGACAGACGGACAGATATCGAAGTCTTAGTAATAGGGTCCAGTTTACACCCTTTGGGTACGGAATCCTAAACTAGGATAATAATGTAACGTAGTTTATATAATAAAATGTTTTAAACTCACCCCAAAAAGGTTTTGCTTTTTTATTACGTTTGATAACTTATTACTGTTAAAAATAAAAGTTAATATAAAGAACTCGAGCCTCCGTTGCTACCTAAACAATAACTCTGGAAAATTTTACATACTTACACTTATACTAATATTATTGAAGCGAAAGTGTATCTGTCTCTTACCTCTTCAGGACCAAACCGCTGAACCGATATTGCTAAGGTATGGATATATTTTCACTTCCGGCAAAATGTACGCTTACCGCGTGATAAACGAATTTAGGCACAACGGAGCTTTGGACATCAGCGAGTTTTAAAATAATTATAATTTATTTCAATGCCGGAGAAAAGTTATTTAATGAACGACTAAATTATTCACATTAGGTATCGAAACTCCTTTTCTCACGGATCTTCCTTAGCTTCATTTGGGGCGATTTGTAATATGAACATAAATTATACATAATGGCCTATGACATTATGTAGAGTAGTAAATAAGTGGGCAAGATCGAAACTGTAGGTAGGACAGGGGGTTCCGTTTGAATATTGTTAAGAATTTCCGTTTAAATGAGAATGATAAAGGTTGAAAACTTAACAACCCTTATAACTTAGGGGTATGAAAAATCTAGAGCGTCGGTAGTCTAGTGAGTAAGAGCGAACCAACTCTACAGGGTGCAGGTTCGAACCCCGGTGGAGGCGAGTACTAATGAGACATTTTCCGATCTCAAGTACATAATACGGATGCTCATTGCCGTGGGAGAGCCATGCTTTGGCACGAATGG
>JAOTAV010000029.1:1517108-1541258 GCA_026546445.1 Cyclargus thomasi | reverse complement strand
AATTGATTTCCCGCCTTTACTTGACACTGGCCATGGTTATAGCCAAGCGCCATATAAATAAATAAAATAAATAAAAATAAAGAAGTGAGCAAACTATGCCGCACCGCAGCTTGCCGGGTCTCACTTCTCAGCGGAAAAATCATCATACAAATTGTATGGAGACGGATACGCGGGTCGCATCTTGACGGAGCGTGCCGAGCCTCAGCGGGGCTATATGAAAACAGTCTATATAAACATTCAATTTTATTTTAGTTTTAACCACATAGAATACATTAATAAATAAAGGAAATTTTTTGGTAAAAACCAAAACACGGTTTAGTAGGTTTTAGAAGAAATTGTAGAATGTTGCATCGTTTTTGGTTACATTATTCATAGAGGAATTAAAGTATTTGGTCTAGGACATAGTGTATCTGTGATTTAAAAGTGGTCACACGGACGTACTCGAAATCCGTCAATGCGATGAGACCTGAACCGTCAATAGTTTGCCATAGCGCATTTTGCGCCGCGCTGAGCCCCGGCCCGCCGCGGCACGGTCCGTTAAAGTGTACGCGTATCTTTAAAAACGTCTAGGTAAACGATTGATATAGAGCAAAAGACTTAAAACTAAAAGACAGACAGACGAACGGTCTTAGTAACTAGTACCGTTTCTAACTTTGATGCGGAGACCCAAAAATCGTTATTTTATCATATTTACCAAATTATATAAATCCGCCCGTATATTTAGATATGGAATTGTATAATATTTAAATTAACAGTAATTAGGACTAAAAGGGAAACAAAAATGAAACAATGCGGTCGTTAAATTCGGCTGTCCCATTTGTAACGAGTTTCACTCGAAAAAATATTCTGCCCGAGACTTGTTATGAATGCTAAACGTTAAAAGTATTAAGCGAGCGCTCGGCGCTTTTTTCTTAAAATTAGAAGTATTTTAATATAACTCGAGTTTGTTAGTGTAATTATACTGCCGTCGTCAAGCTTTGCAGCAAAGTCCGTTAACCAACATCTGGTCGATTTTGACATTTTGATGCCATCATAATCAGAAAGAAAAATCTCCATCGACGTGTATTACCAAATTTGTTCCAGCTTTTATGGTCATCGAGCTATTAAAATAATATTGCCGTTATAAAGTACCAAACCCTTAGAAAAATTGCCGCGGTTTTTGCTTATAAGTTAAAAAAGTACTTTTTACAAGCACGGCATTTTAGCTTGAGGACAGCAATATAAACTATGTATACTTATAAATATTTCTATTTTATAATAATGAAGAGTTTGTTTGTTTGAACAATAATAAAATACAATATTGTTCTTCTAACGCCATCTATGAGATAAGATATACAACTATAAAGATAAACTAATAGAACTAAGTTTCCACACGTATCATACTCGTATACCACATCAGAATCGTAAATTATACTTAAAAAATCTTTCCCAGTCACAGAATACTTTGGAAAACCCATTGTTACAGCATTAAAAAAATCTTGCGAGCCCTCATAAGGCTGTGCATTTTCTCTAGTATAATCTGTATATCAAATTTCATTCCAATCCAGTTTTCCAGTTTTGCCATAATCGACGAAAAACATCTAAACAAATATAAGCAAACAAGCTCAAAATTTATTAGTATCAGAACGACTTAGGCCAAAAAACGGGACTATGAAATGTCTTGAAATAAAATATACCAACAAGCTTTTGTACAAAATAACAATAGGCATTCAAATGATTGCTCACGTACAAAAAATAACAATAGAGTATTGTATTTATTTATATTCATATACCCAATACGTCGTCATTAGCAAAGGTTTCTCGTTAAGTCGAAGGTTCGGTAACAAGACAAACGAGACCCTTACAGAAGTTACAAGGAAATTAAATTACGAAGTAGCGATAATATTGGTTCTAATCAAAATAATAATAATACGACAATGACATTTTCATGTCATTGTCGTATTATTTCTGTTATTTCTATCTTAACATTGTATGTGTTTGTTTGTTTGGATGTTTGTGGGTCTCGTGGAAAGTAATCAATGGAAATAGGATATACTGACAGAGTGAAGTAGTTGACTTGTGATAAATAATTAAAAATATTTTTAATTGAGATTGAATGCAGCAGTGGTGTTGTTTATGTCGACGAAGCCGGCTTATAAAAAATGCTAATATGCTCTATAAAGTATATACTTTACTAGTTTTTTCCGGCGGTTTCGCTTACGTTCCTAAGTTGCGAAAAACTATAGTTTTTGAGCATTGATTATATATTTACCGTTCATTTCAGGCAACAAAACCAATAATTTAAATACCACATAGTCATACATATAAATATATTTAAAACTACACTTTGTCGCGTGTTGCCGGCGACACGATGCGCAATTTATGCCGGAGTCTTTTTATTGGGTGAGCGAAGCGAGCCCTTTATATCTCACACCCAGTACATGTTTGTGGTACACTTTACGGAAAAACTATAAGAGCTTTAGGTTCAGTAATAGTAATTTTTAAGTACATGTCCAGATGTGTTTAAAAATAAAATAGTAATAATATTAAAGATAATAAAAAAAGAAATGAAAATAATATTGTACTACTAAAGCCAAGATATGTGAAGATGTAACTGTAACGTTAAACTTATTCTAATTCATCACATCTCAACTCATGGATGGCGTTAATATCTTTCTATTTATTATTATTTGAAATCGTCGTTTAGTTAAACAAACTGAATATCTACATATTGTATCCAGAACTGTAAAAATATAAAAAAAATTGTCACACTCATAGAGTGCTTTGGAAAACCCAATGTCAAAAATCTTACAAGCCCTTAAAAAGTAGCTCTTTTCTTGTTTTATTACCGGGTGACTTTCCATCAGCTCACTTAACAACACTATTGACAAAGGTTTTACCAAAAGCGATGTCACGTGAGAGTTACGTAGCTCGCTACGGTGCTACGTTACGTCTACGGCGTAGAACGTAGCGGCTAGACTACGGGCATTCTACCGTAATATTCTGACATCGATACTATAATAATAATTGAGTACAAAGAAGTTTTCAATGCGTGGAAAAAGGGGATAACTGACATTTTCAAAATAGCTTTTTTTGCATACCGCCTTTAATCCCTGTTCCACCGCTAACTATAATATATAAATTTCGGATAATCTATCTTTAACTTTTTTTGACATTAGCTAGGTGAGTTACAAGATTTGTTAAAAATTAAAAGGAAAAAATGTAATTGTTGCAGTGTTATAAAATTTTCTCCTAATCATATAATGTTCAACTAGCTGCTACCCGCGACTACGTCCGCGTCAAACTCAGTGAAATGCCCCGTTTGTACAACATTTATTGATTTCTGCTCGGCTCCAATAACAAACAAACACTTCAGCTCTACATTTTGTATATATTTATGTAAGCATAGTTTCTGCAAATAATCCACTAAATTGTTAAAGACTTCTTTGATCGAAATCACGTCATGTAAAATCTAAAAAGAAATCGTAGAAAGAAAAAATATATAAAACTTACCCTTTGTTGATGATGCTACTTTAATATATTATAATATCTATGGACGCTTCACACCACGTCAGTCTGGCCCCGTGCTAAGTACCAGAAGGACTTGTGTTACAGGTTACTAGACAACAAAAAAAAAAAATCCTATACACAAATTTAAGATTTTTATTATATGATACATACATTTTTGTTCCGTCGGCGGGCTTCGAACCCACGACCCCCGGCGTGAGCTACCAAGCTATCAACCACTGCACCACAGAGGTCGTCGTATGCCGTATCATGTTGATAAATTAAAAAAAATCATGTAATTTAAGCGCTTATTCTGTTTTATCCTTCGTTTTCCAGTTTACACAAGTACCTTTAAATAGCGCGCTAAAACGCCCCAAATTAAAGTAGCCATGTCAGCACTATTAAAACAACATCCAAACGATTTTAATCCCTAAGGCATAGAGATACAGTTACATTCGCAATATCAAAATTGAGATACGCCTTTTATAGGGCAATGAGGCATGTGGAAGAAAGGTTTCCAATAGAAATAAAATTCTAATGTAATGAGTTGCATGTACGAGTATGTCTGAGGTCGGGTATCGAACTACTGGTCTTAATTGCTTTCTGATTGCTGACATCTCTATTTTTGTTATCCATCTATACATATAATAAAACAGTAAAATTCGATTGTTTGTACATTTAATATTTTTACAAAATTATCAATGTGTGTTAGCACCCTGCTAACGAACAGTAATAGAACACATTTTTGCCGTGGGACAGCTATGCTTCGGCATGAATAGGCCGGCTCGACCGGAGTGATATCACGGCCTCATATAAAACTGGCGTGAAACGGTGTTGTGCTGTGTTTCGTTCAGTGAGTGAGTTTACCGGTGGCCCAACTTCCCTAATCCCCTATCCCTATTCCCGTTCCCTATTTCCTCATAAATGGCGGGCAACGCACTTGCGACTCTTCGGATGTTGCGAGTGTCTATGGGGGACGGTAGTTGCTTTCCATCGGGTAACCCGTCAGCTCGCTTGCCCCCTAAATATCATAAAAAAATATGCCGAAGCAACTGTGAAACTTGATTCATAACATATAGCATCGGTTACTCGAGAGTAAATGAAAAAATCCGTTATAAATATTATTATTACGGTCGTAAATGTCACGGCGACCATTGACCGACCCATAAAATAAATAATAACAATCGCTAGTACATGATAACGCCTTTATGAATAAATAAAATAAAAAAATGTTTTATTTCTGAGTAAATTTGTAAGTAATGTTTTCAGAATGTCTACATGTTCACCACCACCGGTCAGGTGTACCTCACCAATTACAAAACATACTCAGCCGAGTATCTCTGACTTTTTTTGGAAAAGCAGGAGCACCTCATTCTCTCCTCATCTTAAGCCGTGCAATGCTTCCTGCATCCGATTTTTTCAAATGCTTTTAATTGTAATTGCTTATGAAATTATTTATTTAGGCAATTGTACTTGTAACCGATCGACACCCTTATTCTGTATATTAATATATTTTTCATCCATTTTTCTAAAAACCATAATTTGTTTTACAATAATTTACAAAGCGATACGTTTAACGGATCCTTAATTTTCTTTTTCTCGGCCAAACCTTCGGTAATACGTGTAATTGGGCCTTAATTGTTGTGGACGGTCCGGTGCGGTTATGTATTCCGCGGACGCATATGCAAAAATCGTCCTTGCGCCGCGCACCTTAACGGTCCGAGATTATTCAAATGTTCACAATTTATTCACAAGCACTCGCGAAATCGGACCGAATATTCAAATTATTTACAAAAGACTTCCGGAAACGAAACAACAATAGTTGCCGGTAGCACAAGTTCCTGTAGGTGACTCTAATGTAGACTGGACTTTATAAAAAAACTTTATTAAAGTCAGGTATCGCTACTGAGAATGACATTCTTAATCAGTTCAGCAGTTTCGGCATGAAGACTGAAGATTGAAGAGACTACGAATGGACCGACAATTTTACAAAAGACGCGTAGATGTAAAAGAATGAGATTTCTCCCTGTTATAGTTGATATGGAGGAGGAGCAAATACCAATATGATTTTGAAATATGGTTTAATTTTGGATATTTTTCATGAATAAATTCCTACGCACACTACAATATTTTGACATGGTTAAAGTTTTTTTTTATAAATTTTAATGGCCTGGTTAGGAGACCGTTATGCTAAATTAAAGTCTGTGATTGAATTGAGAATAGATTATCCTTTTTTATAGCTTCTCTACACGACGATTTAATTATTCGACTAAAGGGCGATTTCTAGTACCAATAAATTTATTAAAAATCGATAATAGCACAGGAACCATGAATTTTTCGGGGATGAAAATCATCATATTAGTTTTTTCCCGCTGAATTGATTTTGATAGGATGCACTAACGTCTGATCTAAATCAATTTAGGAATTTAAATACCTGTTAGTGGCAGACTGACTTTTTCCTTTAAATATTGTGTGAATGAATTGAGATTATACTTGATATAAAAGTTAATAATAATCTTTTAAGCGAATCACGTGACAAAAGCAATAAAGCAGATTAGATTCACAAAGAAGCGTCCATAACAACTACAACACTAGAAAAGAAAACACGTGATCGTGTAGTGACGTTCCACATAAACAAATGTGTCGATAATGCAAACAAAAAGCGAGCAATTAAAATTGCATCTGCAAATCGTGTGAAGCTGCGTGCGTTTAATGACGGTAATTGCACTTAGCGTGTCTCGCGTCGCTTATCGATATGTCCGTGGTCTTCCCTTGAACTCCTAAATATGAGGTTAACTGTTAGAACAGCATGCGAAGATGGCAAGTGTTTTCTATTAAAACAATAAAAAGTAATAAAAAAAAGCTAAAGTGTCACATTTTGTAATCTGTCAAATTTTCTGCCCACACTTCAACTTTCATGACAACTGCCTGACAAAATGCTAAGCCGAAAATCGTTAATCTGCTAGAAGCTAAAGAAATTATATGTTAATATAAACGTATTAACGTCTATTAAGAGGAAAAAAACTGTATAGTAATTATGTTAAGTGGTAACAGAGATGGCCCGAGAGAATGTCAATCATAATTACGTCGGTCCTGCGCGCGCGCATTGATATGCTAAACTGCACTTAACACATGCAAATCGATAAACAAATAATGCCATTATAATTTTATTGCTCATTGTAAATGTCGCTGACCGCTTTTTCGGAGATCCGTGGAATAATTTAGTTAGGAATTTTACACAAAATTTATTGTTTTAAAGCAATTTAACCTTTATTTGTATAAGGAATAGGTTCATTGCACAAACCATTTGAGTTTTTTTATCCAACAGAATAATGGTATAAACAGATTTTTAATAATTTTGTTCATAAATTAATGATTTTTAATTATTCTAACTAAATTAAAAAAAACATGATGAAATAAGCTAACTGTCCAGAAATAAAAAAAAAACTTGCTGCATAAGCAGAAACCGTCAGAAATATTTGGTGCCTAAAATACGCCATTTTTTATATTGTTATATACTTAGTATTACTCTCACAGTAAATACAAATCTTACGACAACTCTCAAGCCAAAATCCATCAAGCCGTTTAGGCTGCAGAGCGTGCCAAACAATTATACATACACTCATACATACTCTCAAAAAACGTAACCCACCTTCGGGCGCAGTCGGGTAAAAAGTACAACTTTCGACACAATATATTTAAGTGAGATTAGAATACTCTGCGTACATGACTACTAGTTTATATATAAACAAGTAGTCATGTAATATATGCAGTGCAAAATGTATACTAATTAAGTAGGTAAATCAAAAATAATTACAATGTAATAATAATAATCATAACATACGGATCCCTTGCTCTCAGCTCTATCTTGGCTGCAACATAGCGCCAGCCACCGGGGATTTGAATATTTAACTTTTTATTGTTCACCCAATCTGTTAGCATGTATTATGACACTGAATATACCGTATTCTGCAAACACTTGACAGCTGACAACTTGACACTTCTACTATATGTCATTATGTCACTTCCGTCAATATGCACTTTTATTTATTTAAACGGTTATTGGATATATTTTTTTTTATTCCGAGATATTAATTCATTTAATTACCCTAAATGATAATTCCCATTAAAGTATATACCAAATATTTTGATTAAGAATGTAATCCTTTATTGAAGACAAAGTGGAAATAATATTTAAAAAAATTGTCGGATTCTTGCATAAATGGAAGCTTTAGGGCCAGATAAAATATTTGAAATAAAAAAAATGTGGATTTGATGTATAGTTAGATACACTAGGTAGATAATGAAATAAGTTACTAGTTTTGTTGCAATTTAAGGGAAAAAAAATTAAAATAAAATTTTCACAAAAGATTTAAGATGTATGTTATCCGCTTCTTCCGCTTATGTCTTCAATTACTGCTTCATATTTTCGTCACATACATTATATAAGTGATTGTTTTAGTTTTTTTTTTTATAGAGCTTTCTTTAATGATCGTTGCTCAAATTAGTTTCTATCTACTACAGGAGAACTAGATTAAAAAGTCTTAGGTTTTTTTCCAATTACAAATATTTTCAATTCAATTATATTCATAGTTTTATATTACAAATTTCAAATGGTCAAATTGAATTTAAACTGTTACTTACATATAAATAAATTACCCCCTCAATTATAAAAATATTTAAGCAGCGTTAAACTAAGTCAGGTCCGCTGTCCCTTTCAGGAATATTGAATACGTCACACGACAGAAAGGGTCAGCGAAACTTGATTAGTTAATCATTGCTTAAATATTATTATTAATAAGGGGGTTTATTTTATAAGCTTTATAAACTATTTCAATGTTTTGACATTACTAAAAAAATATTGTGCAATATATTGTAACTAGTAAACGACTAGTTTCATCGAATTTTATATTATTTATTTCCTTATTGATTCTTATTTTTAGAAAAGAAACATAGCACCACATACAAAAAATCATTATTAATTATAGCAAGGACCATCTTTACACAAAATAATATAGATTTTTTTATAAAGAATTCTGTAAGTTTATAATATAATGACGTGTTTTGTAATAATTCTTATTACTTTGTAATCATCAAGTTGACCGTAAAGTAAAAATAATGCGTAGTAATTGTAGCTAGCTAACCGCTTCAATTGAGGTTACGCCAGCAACATTTCAAAACTGACCTATAAAATGTTACTCAGTAAATCCTAATATTAATTTTTATGCACCGACCCAAGGTCCTGACGAAATCCTGGCATTTGCGACATAGTGTCATCTTGGCTATGATGACATAACGACGCTCTACACGCTCCGTCTTGCAGGCTTATGATATGTCCTACTTAATCGAAGGCTAAACACAAAAAATATATATTTTTTTTTATCGAAACCTAGCCCGTATTATGGAAGCTTTACACATTCATCTTACGTCCAGGAAGACAGATCGCTAATACTACCAGCGAGGTACTGATGTCACGCTGACCTAAGTCTTTTTACCTAAACTTAAAATGTGTTATGTATAGCACAGCCCTTATTTTTAGGCAATCGGGCAAGGATTATGAATGTAGGTGCACAATAATTGAATGTGGATTACATTATATTTAGCATTCATAGTTTTTGACCTACAGTGTTGTATTTTTTGCTACAACATATTTCTTCCATTGTTTTTTTTATAAAAAGTTCCCGAACTAGCGGGAGGCACCTTAGTCTTAACGTTCGAAAAGTTCATTAAGAAAATCTGAACTCGTTTTTATAATTGTTTTTATTTTATTTTTGTTTATTTTCTAACTCATAGTTACACTCAATGCGATTTCCTCCCTAGAAGTCTCGTGTAGTTGGGGCTTAACATATCGATAGTTACTCGTATATTGATGAAACTAATACACATATTTTATGCTAATACGTGTTTTCCGAATCTAGTTCAGGTTTTTTATCGTTTATGCTAATTTAGCATTTGCGTCTTCATATGTAGGCGATTAAGTTTATTTCCATTTACTTATATATTGTATCTACATTTATTTAATGTGTAATAAAAAATTTAGACGTAACATAATTTATTGTAACATTTTTTTAATATTTTCGGTTGTTTGTTTTTCAATCTAAGATCAAAACTTGTTTTGATGGGTCTGTTTATCGTGTAAAGAATGTTTTAGGAAATAAAGACTGTCGCAATTGAGCGTCCTACTAGTTCTTAACAATCATTCTATTGATTACACTACTATATACTCGTATATGCCACTAATAAAAAAATACATTGCCAAAAAACATGACAATCGAACATTCGACCGATGTGACTTGAGCCATTTTTTTTTTTGTCATTTGCAAAAACATTTTTGCAGACTACATTCCCAAAACTACACGTATTATTTTGGCTTTGTTGGTTCCGCGCCCCTGCCGTCAACGTATTTGAGTTAAAAATCCAGAGTTGAGCAACATTTCATTCAGAGCCGTCGCGCCGTGCGTTACTCCCCCAAAGAATAGCTCATCAGTGGGTACAAGTGACGGATTTAGACGCAAATTCGGGGGCCATAATCACATTACGTGTAACTCGATTTGCCGCGGTGGGCCGCCGTGGTGGGCCACCGAGATGGGTGTTGTTTTTAATTTTATTTTTTACAGACGTGACTAAACAATTGTCCGAATTCGATTTCGGTTTAAGGGCCGGATAGTTTCAAAGCAATAAAAAATCAGGAGCAGAAACTTACTATTACTCTTCATAGCGTTTTTATGAAATTAAGGGGCAAACAAGCAGACGGGTTACTTGATGGAAAGCAACTGTAGTCGTTCATGGACATTTGTACCATCAGATGAGTAGCAAGATGTAGGTAGTTGAGTCTCCTCGCCGGTACCCCCACTCACTCGACGAAGCTCAGCACGAGCACTGTTTCACGCCAGTTTTCTGTAAGGCCTACGGTATATCTCCGGTCGAGCCCATCCATTCGTGCAAAAGCACGACTCGCCTACAAGCCTACTTTATTTTAGTTGAGTTTTAGTAGCCTTTTGGGTAATAATACCTTTGGTTCGCACTCGAAAGGGTGCAGGTTTGAACCCCGGCAGAGACGTGTACCAATGAGACATTTTCCGATCTCAAGTACATAATACGGATGCTCATTGCCGTGGAAAAGAAATGCCTCTGCCTTACAGAAAACTGGCATGAAATGGCGTTGTGCTGTGTTTCGTTCAGTAAGTTTATCGGTGGCCAAACTACCCTAATCCCCCTATTCCCATTCCCTATTCCCTCATAAATTCCAGCAACGCACTTGCACCTCTTCGGATGTCACGAGTGTCCATGGGCGATGGCAGTTGCTTTCCATCAGGTAATCCGTCTGCTCGCTTGCCTACTAAATATCATAAAAGAAACTCCAAAAATTATTTATTTTTTTTTGCTTTTACAGTATATTTACCATAGAATGAAAGATAGTCCATAAATCTTTGAAACCTAAGTTTTTACAAGAGGTATAGTTGCATAAGAACTTAAGCAAGCTTCATTGAGCGCCAGTACACTGTAGCAATTTCACCCATCAATGTTCTATATATATCATAGCACGTACTACCCTTTTCCCGCTATTTCGTCTATTGGTGTTCGATTAATAGCCAAATAGTTATTAAATAATATTTACAGATCAAATTGAAACCCGACCAAATAACCAAACGGCCATCTTAAGATTCGATTTCTCCACTCGGTACCGATGATATTAATCAAGAGGGCAATTAAATTGATTTCTAACTTTGGGATGTACACGGATGTCGGTATCTGACCATCTCATTCTAGTGAGACATAAAGATCTAAGATTAACACTTAACTAAAAACGACTTTCCGTTCTCAATTTATGCCCGGAATGACATAGATCCAAGTTACTTTTTTAACAGAAAATATTCTAGACAGTTGTCCTGACTATAATATATTTATAGTTTTTCTATTACTGTCATTTTTATTTTGAATTATCAATCTGATCCCTAATCATTATATAACTCAATTTTGAAAAAAATGTACAATCAGAGAAGTTCAAAGAGATGCAGATTGTGGATCTAATGTCTGGTTTACACGTATTAAATACATAAGTAGGTAACTAAATTTTAACTTAATTTTAAGTTATTAACTTCATCTAAACACAAAATTTATTAGTAAGTGGCAATTTACGTCAACTTAATTTACTTATCTACTTAGTACGTGTGAACCAGACATAAGTAATTTGGTCGGGTTATGCGAAACTCAGCCGACAGAACACGACTGACACGGAATTGACATATCGACAGTTAAGAACCAAATACTGCTGTCTACAACATCTCAATTTTACAGGAGAGGATAAAAACCAAACATAAATTTAATATAATAGTTATGGATTATTTATACACGCAATATTCTTATAAAATACTACACTTTATTACTGGTAAAATTTTTGATTAGAAATAACGAAAAGAACAATATTTTGTTAGTAGACCTAAACAAAAAACCAATAATCGAAAGTAGATGGCAGTATTTGGTTCTTTTCACGCCGTTTCACGCCAGTTTTTCTGTGAGGCCGTGGTATCACTCCGGTCGGGCCGGCCCGTTCGTGCCGAAGCATGGCTCTCCCACGGCAATAAGCATCCGTATTATGTACTTGAGATCGATAAATGTCTCATTGGTACACGCTCCACCAGGGTTCGAACCTGCACCCTCTCGAGTGCGAACCAAAGCTAACCCACGGATGCTCTAAAGTGTCTGCTCGCTTGTCCACCAACATCATTAAAAAAAAAACTCAAAAGATCGTATCCAGTTAATCCAACCTCTTCCCTTGTTCGGTCATCCAAGGATGACGCTTTATTATAAATCAAACAAACAAACATGCCTAGTGATGCGTGGTAATGTACGGTCCAGTACTGGTATCGTGTGAAACACTCATTAATAATGCCACGTAACACCGTTAGACCCCTCATTATATGTTCATCGGCCACACGAGGTTTTTCAGTTTGTTTTGTAACTTAGCATATTATCACCGATTGGCTCCAGCGGTGAAAGAGATCTGAGGGTTCAAGTTTAAAGCCATGAAAAGAAAGATCGTCGATCACTTCACTATTGCGATTAAATTATTATCTAATATATAAAATTCTCGTGTCACAGTTGTCGTTGCCATACTCCTCAAATTTTTATGCTTATCCGGTATCTATAAAAATCGGCCAACGTCTATTTTTCATCTCCCTTAATTATTTATATGGCAAAACAACGTTTGCCGGGTCAGCTAGTAATAATATACAATAACTCCTTAAAAAAACTTAACTGGCGTTAACCGGTGTTGTGCTGTGTTTCGTTCAGTAAGTGAGTTTACCGGTGGCTCAACTTCTCTGGTCCCCTATGTCTATTCCCATTCCCTATTCCCTCATAAAGGCAACGCACTTGCGACTCTTCGGATATTACGGTCGTCATGCTAGGGCCGCTAGGGGCTTAGCACGGCGACCGAAGAATAAACAAAATTACAGATAGGATAAACTGACAGATTTACTTTGTGCATTCGTCAATTTGTCACACACTGTCTCGGTCGCTATGCTAGGGCAGCAGGAAAGTTTAAGTTACTTCCTGCGTTTTAATATACTGTAGCTCTACCATGAGTTTGAAGCAAAAGATTTATCGATACTCGATAGTGATTACATCAATTTTTAATGTGGCAGTTTTAGTTCCGCGAGTGACCGCTAGGGGCGCTGTAAAATTTTGCCGAACTAAAAATTTACGTAATCGAGTATCGACTAATACTATTGCTTCAAACTCATGGTAAAGCCAATGTACGAGTATATCACCTTAAGTAAGAAACGGAAACGAATTCAAAAATTACATAAAGCTTAAAGGTGACTAACTGACCTAGTCATAGGAGCCCAAACCACTAGATGGATCGGGCTGATTTTTGGAAAACAAAACAAAAGAATAAATTCTACCCCCAAGAGGAGATGATTTTATTAAATAATTTCTATAATATAGACATAAGATCTGATGATTTTGGAAAATCTTAGGAGATCCCTGGCCAATCACGACGCGCTCAAGTTGAAAAATACCTTTCGTACCAAATTAACAACTGTTGGTGTTAAAAATTATAAAGCCGAGATTTGATAAAGTGTAGTAATTGGGATAAGAATTGTTGGCACTAAATCAAACCGATATTAAATTAAACGGGGGACGGGATGATGCTGAAGAGTCTCAAGCGATGGAGTGGAAGAGGGGCCATAATCAAATCTGCTAATTGGGCCCCCGCTGCACTCGCTAAATGTAACCGCTGGTTTGTTTAGTCTTCACCGATATTTACTCATTACAGCGTTTGAGGTTATCCTTACTATAATAATTATACTTAATATTATAAATAGAAAAACGAAGTGTTTGTCCTACCTTCATACTCTAACGAAGCAAGCAATCTTAATTTTTGGCATAGACTTAGATAAAAGCATGGAAAGAAAAATAAACTATTTTGGTTCGGAAAAATATCATGTTTCTGGAAAATTTTACGTTTACCAATTACTCGAATTCCGTGCGAAAGAAGCCGCGAAAATTTCTAGTAGGTATCTTAAAAATGGGTAAAATTTGTTCCTGTGTACAAAATCCTGTTCATTTTGATACTAGCTTGCTCTCTGTTGTAACATTGTCCTTGCAGAGTTCATTTTTATTTTTATATAAGAGAATTTAAGTTAACCCTTCTTTTAATTCAATTATATATCTTTACGCAATATAATTGAAAGGATTTTAAAGAATATTTTGAAACCTTAAAGGTGGTGTTTCTAATAAATTTTGTGTTAAAGAGCAACCGTGGACAAAGACCAGTAAACTTAACTGAGTTATGCTCGGGATTCTCGGGGTTTTTAAGCTAGATCTTTAAAGTGCTTTGACCAGGTGGCATGGCTTGTATTTTACTTTATTACAAATGAAGCTAGTTCTGTCTAAATGAAGCAAAATCACTAGCTTACTAACGCAAGCTTGCTATCGTAGCTTGAAAAACTAGCCTATGTATGTCCCAGGCATAACTTCAGTGTCATATTTTTGCCGGTAATCCCAACTGTCTAGCGAATAATGTGCCCGCAAAGTTGCGCATGTGAACCAGTGCGAAACTTACTCTTGTATTTGCATTTAATTCGTAACAATTCCGTTGTTACCCCTAGCGGCTGTAAATTAAAACGTGTTACCGTTGCGTCACGCCGCACAACTGCGACTGACGTTCCTATAATATCAGTTTTATTAAACTTCGCTACAATTTCGGTTTTGTAAAACTACCCACACCCGGACCTCAGATATATCTCTGAAACGATGTATCAGCGACTCCCTGCTGACCTTATTGTGAGGGCGACAAGGTTCAGTTTCGCGTGTTATTCCGCAAGTATATTTTGGAGTATGGTAACATCTGCCTTTATTTACGTTTTGGCTTCAACTGCTACACAATAGGCGAGGCGAATCGGACGAAGTTTACAATGGAAGGTTGTCCACAAGGGGACCGCGGCGCCCTCACTTTTTATGGATAAATAAAATGACCTTTAGTTTGAAGAAATTTAATATTGCCATTAAATATAATGCCACCATAAATAAAGTATTTAAGGTCTTCCGCTAAGTATCATAATCATCTGCAGTTATTTCGCACTTACACCTGTGCGTAATCGATAAAATATATATTTTGTGCAACACCTGTGAAGTAGCTCAATTTTATTTCAACGATATTCGAAAGAAGCTAATATTGTAAATGCGAATTAGTGTGTATTTTTTTTTGTACAACTTTATTCTTGCTTAAATAGCAAATAAGTTAAAGTTAAAGCTGCGGATGAAATTGGATTAATTACAAAGTGACTACCGTAAGAGGACATCATTGTTTTGTTTCCATGCTATTTGAAAAAAATGTTATTTAGGAGATGACATATTTTATAAGGAAGTTTTAAGTCTGAGACTAAAGATGTAAACTTGTTTTATAAAAAATATGTTTAGATTTAATCGTATAATAATGCGGATTTTAGTTTGAACAGCAAGAATGATCCAGTTGATAAAATGAATACAAATTATTATGAACCATAATTATAACAGCTATATAATATATTTTGCAGACATTTCAAGGTTTGAAAAGTTTTTTGTTTCAATAGGAGAACACCTAACGTGAACAATAAAATGATTGTAATATTAAAATTCCACTTGGCTCTCAGACTGCTTATTAAATAACCAGTACCGACACTTCAAAAAAAAAAAGTGTTTCCCGATGTTTCTACGTTTTCCACTAATTCTCCGCTCTTGTTAGTCGTAGCGTGCTCGTTTATCATGATAGACTATCCAGCGCGTTTCAATCAGACAAAGAATCCCTTCGTCTTAATCATGATAATAAAATATGTTAATCAAAATATATTTTAGTTGACACCGAAGTAAGAAGTATATGTATCTAGTGATGATGATGACTTGTCGTTCAGAAATACCGCTCGGTGTCAATTAAAATAAGCGTCATATATTCGGGGTGAGGCGCTGGATAAAGTCAAAATCCATACAATGAATTCGCGACATATGGCCCGACCCCAGCGGCCCGGCGCACGACAAATTAGTGTTTAAGAGATTGCCATCACTGTGAAATGTCCAATCCATTACGCGCAAATGGTGTTATTTGTAACCACTAACCACTAAACGCGCGTAATGGTTAGGGTACATTTCTACAAAACGGTGAAAACAAAAGTGTTATGAAAAATATGAAAAATAAACTACGTGCAGCTGTGCCAGAGGTTGGGGATGTAGATGGCATTAAAGTAAAAGTGCTGATTATAAGCGTCAATACAAATAGAGAGTCTAAAAGTAACATAAGTATTGTCGGGGGCGTTTCAGTAAATACAACAAAGATCCTCTCTGATTTGAATAAAATATCCCTTTTCTATGCGATTCCTTTCAATAAACTCCAAGAAGACGACGCCGATGGAGATAATACAAACTCATAATTCATAAATCATACGCATTAAAAGATTTTAAAAAGTGATGTCAAACAAATAATAAAACCTCACAACGTCAACAATGAGCGACAGAAAAAGATTGGCCGATTTGTAGTAGTTCATTGTGAACTATAAATGGACTCAAATGAACGTTCGAAGACACTTTTTTATCTGCGGAGGAGAACACAATCGCGGTATTGTTGCAGCGGGGGCTCGGGGTTCCTAACCCCCGCCCCGACCGCCTCCCCCGCGGCCCGACAATATTAACATAATTTTATATCGGCAGATGCGACGACTTTTACTTTTCGTTCAACTTTCACCTCGAGATATCGATTTACATATTCTAGGATGTGCACGTGGATCGATCCGATCTTCCTGCGTCATTATGTCGCACACGGCACAATGCGACAAAAACTGCGTGGGCGCATTGTGGCGCAGCTTTTGTCCATTGTCTGAGTCCTTAGGGTGGCTCTGTGACATATATTTCGGCTTCGTTTTTTAAGCCCATTGTGTAGAAAATTAGATATCGACGAGTTCAAGAAACACGATCCTATCGGCCTCCGGCTCGGATCCTCCCTCCGTCCCATTATGCTCGCGTTAGATCTCAAAACTGAATTTGAATAAACAGGTTAGATCGGCGACGGTTGTAGTCGTCGGGGAATTTCGACCGAGATCCGTTAGACGTAGTTCGTTTCTATCAGCTGGTGGAATCCTTTGATCTGGGATGAATGCGCGAGATGTGATGTGAGGGGTGGTCGCCGGCCGCGATGGTCTACGCCGGCCGTTTGTGACCGTTCCGCTGACCGGGACAGCATCCGGTTCTTAATCTCGACGTGTCCTATCGTTAGGGAAACGAGTTTCGTTTCCCTAACTACGGTCACTATAGTGGCTAACGTCAGAATGCATAGTAAAAATATTTTATAACGGCAATCAAGTTTATTGAAAAGTCGTTTTGTATGAAATAGGATGCAGAGCTGCATTTCGTTTCCCATAGATTTGTTATTTAATAATGACACTATTTTTATTATGTTCGTGGTCGAAACTTGTATGTATATATTGTTATGCTAATAATATTTTCTCATCGTCAACATTGATTTTATAACTACGAATGTAACAGTATTCATAATGATAATAATACGCTTATAGTACTAATATAGGATGTCTTATTTGTTATAAATAATTTCTATAAATTTATTATCATAATCACTGATATCATCACCAAATCGATAAAAAATCTCGATCCTTCAGATTACGGAAAAATGATTTGACCTAAAGTCAGAATACTAATGAAATTAATTTTGTTTGAGGATAATCTGTCTTCCTTCCTCATTTTTCTAATTACTCATAATTCGCGAATAAAAGTACACAATCGTTCGTTTTGCATAACAACTAGGGATTAGGCGCTAACGGTACCAAGGTTATGTTGGTCAAGGGCTAGTATAACTCGACTCCATTTTGATACATTCTAATGTAAACTAGAAGCTGTCATAAAATAAATAATTTACATAAAACCACTAACGGATCTCACAAGAACCAGTATCGTGCATATTAATGCGGGTGATCTATTAGAAAATCGCCAAGACACGAAACGAATACTCTCAACGGCTATAGTATTTATGATAATTTCTTTTCCCACCGAAATGACCATTTAAAATCGTCAACGACGCTTCATCATTTGCATAAGATATTGGGGAATAAAATTCTAACATCGGAATTTTATTTTTATCTAAAAACTCGCGTGTCTTTTTTATGTCCACTCCGCGGTATAAATCTCGCGTATAATTACGGAATCACATCAGCGGTCGTGTATTCTTTCGATCGGTTCTAGCGAGCGGCGATCTAATTACAGAAATTTGGATTCGAGACGCGATCGAGTTACCATTGTGCGGGGTCGGCCATTATCTGCGAGGAGCATCCATTCCCAGGATTCCGTTAGTGCGTTCACATGGGCGCCATCCCTTTCGCCCGAGTCAAGTGATGAGCCGAGACAATGCGACCCAGCTGCCGACCGCGGCCAGGTGAGAACATCCCGGACCACGCAACGCCAGAACCGACCCTACGACGTTGGCTTTGAATTTAAAATCGATCGCATCAAAATTGTAGCTCAGGATTCATCTCGACGCCATAAAGATTACAGATTTAAAATCTTACGGGGACGCTTTAAGACGTAATTCTCCTTGGGACATAATTGTTTAGATAATTGTGATAGATAACAAAGTGCTCAGTGATCTGTAACTAGTTTTGAAAAATAAAAAATGCAATACCGACGCTCCGCAAAGTACGAAGGACGCGACGTAGCGGCGTTTTTGCTGACCGCGACGAACGCAACTCGAATAGACAATCCCATTGATGGTAAATGCGAAATCGTTAATTTATGCAAAGGGGAAGCGGTAGCAAAAAACATAAATGAAGATTATACACCTGACGTCTGTTTGTTCGTAGACGCGGGCGCAGCTAGCGCACCGCTCGCTCGCGCATTAATTATCCGACCGCGCTGTTCCGGCACGCGCCCAAAAGGGACGCAGATCTGCCATTTTTTTGCGAACCTTTTAGACTTTACTTTGCAACGCAAAGCCAGGGAACCTTCGCAATTATAAACAGTGACGCATCGGAGACAACCTTTCATAATGACTGCTCGTTCGAACGTGAACGGTAGTTTTGCAAGTGAAAAGAAATTCGGTTTTGACTAAAAAAATTAAACGCCTGAGTAATTATACTTTCATAAATGCAGAAATAACAATAGGTGGAGCGATTTGCCACCGCGGGGCGTTTACCGAGGTGCTAATTACTGGATTTTCTCACCTTCTGTACGGTTTTTTGACGATTTTTTGTTGACAGTTTTTGTACAATATTTTTGATCAATGAGAGTGCTCCCTCGTAGTTTACTATTTAAATTTGTCGGAACCAGTTTCTCGCTAACGGTCAAATGTAATGTCAATACATTACACTAAAATGTTATCTCTAAATTATGATCGTGTTCTATTTAGTTGACTTTTGTGATATTAGCTTCGTGTTGAACTATATATATATATAAATTTTTATCCAAATTAATGATAAGTTTCGCATTAATTAAAACAAAATTAAAATTTGATGAAGATATGACATTTAGACGTCAAGGTTGACATTTGATCTCTAACCTTTGATTGGCCACAAGGGGTTTTGTCAAACACCTTGCGAAGACATCGTAAATAATGACAAAACTAGTCGAATAGAACGGGCTAGGTTTTTATGGGCTATTATTTTAATATTTTTCTTTTGGTTTGTAGCGTCTTTTTTATATTATGTTTCTACAGTATTATGTTTTTATCATTGTAATTTTGTAATTAATTATTTACCTTATCTTTAATTTTATGGTTTCTTATTCTATATTAACATTGTTTATTATCAAATAAAATAGATAAAAAAAACGTTTTTTTTTCATCTTGAAAATATAATATTGTTTTATCAACATCATCAACAGTAAGAAGGTCTTCCTTGCTGTAATACATTTTGAATATATAATAAAAAATATTTTTTAAACGCATTTAGAATACCCCAAAATTGGAGATAAGTCGAGTTTAATGCGTCCTGAATTGACGTACAAAATTATAGAAGACGCATTCGAGTCTATTCATATTGTCCCCAGCGGCATGACATGATGACAAAAGTGGCTGAGGCTTGGAAAAACAAAGCAAACAAATCAAAACCGGATTTCCAAAATCCCGTTCGGTCGCCGGTCGAAAAAAGCTCAGTTTTCGATTTCTATTCGATTGTTTGTTTTTTTGCCCATTGTATGTTCTGCGACACGAGTTCCATTTTTGCGATGTCTATTGTTCGAGTGACATCTGACGAGATGTCTCCGCGCGTGAGGTCATCCACGGAGAATGGGGATGATCGTCAAAAAACAACTCTCTCGATAGCAGACAAGGCTCGATGATTACGATAACAACGATAATATAAACTACGGTAGTCCTGCATCTCATAATCATAAAGCTTTTCGTAACGGCATCCTTTGCTCTTGATTTATGGATTAAGGTTTTACTTAGATGACGTTTCGATTTAACGAAGTTCGATATTTGTATCATTTAGAGGTACATATTCGTCGATCAAGACGATAACTCCTTCCAAACTAATGGATACCTCAATAAGCATTCATTTGGAACATAATAGAAATTGTGCTAGAGGATCTCTTCTAGCATATTCTTCTGTCATGAATTGCAACAAAAATGATAATAAGTTACAATAATTTTGGAACACACAAAAATGTTTAATTATTTTGTTTCGAAATTCCTTTATTTTCTTGTACACCCACAATAAAATTTATTTACCTCGAATGTTTCGATTTTCGAAATTTGTCATAAGTATCAGCAACTCGGCTTAAGGCTAAGGTATTTTAATTTTTTCGACTCTGTATTTTTTGATTGCCAGCAGGTCTTTCTGTATCCCAACACGATCCCCAATTTGTAGTATATGCGAACCCCGAGGGTACGCAACGGGAACCTCTCGTTTTGGAATTCCTTTTTGTTCGAAGGACCATCTCGGTCGACCATCGCTCCAAGCGTCGTATTAGGCCATCGTACTTTTTACCTGCAAATTTTAAGCATACATTTAGATATACTATTCGTGCAAAATTCCAAACACATTATTACAGCCGATGTCGATATATAGATGAGGATAAAGGAAAATTGCTATTAGAGTATGTTTTGATTGCTATATTTTTGAGCACTACCGCTGTAATAACTAATATTTTTAATTTAAAACCTGAACGTACTTCATAAATATTTTATAACAATTAAGTAGAAGTAAATGTAATAGGTATTCTATTACACGTTTTACATTAGGTTTGGCGTTTTTGGAGGACTTTGTAGAAAAAAACCAGTAGCTTAGTCTTGTTACCAAGTTCTTTTGTACACAAAAAAGAACATTATTATTATTTTTTATTATGGTTTACGAAAAAAGACCTTGATTTATATCATTAACTCAAATGTGTTATTAAAATTTTTAAAATATAGTTTTGAATTTTCTGTCCCGTCTTACGAGTGTGGTTCTCTCGTTTCGAGATCGTAAAGTATGTTTTAAAAATGAACATAAATATTGATATTATGGGTCGTATACATAGACGTCTAGACTTAGTATTCTAATAAAGTGGGCAAGGAGCGTCATGAGTTATGATAAAACCCCGTTATATAGAAATGGCAGTCTGGCAAAAAGCGCGCGCTCGTCCGCCGTGCCAATTATGCGCTCCGCACGCGTCGCAAAAAAACCATCAGCGACTCTGCCATTTTTTAAAGGGCCCAACTTAAATAATAATGCAGCAACACGCGAGGGTATCCGCGAAATGCGATTCTCGGATCGTTCCCGAATGCCACCAAATCCGCTGGCGTTTTTTACCGGCCCTATTGTGTCCGTCCGTCGAGATTTATACCGGACCCGTCCGCCGTCGTCGAACCGTCCGATTAGACGTCACAAACGGGAATGCAAAATCGACTAACATTAATACTACTATAATAAACCTCGCGTTTTTTGTTAGCCCTCCGCCTCGGGTCGCGTCGGCCCTATCATTACCGAAACGATCCTAATTGTATAATAGTCTTGTCACAGGTCCAAAGAAAAAGCGGGACAATTTCGTTTATAATCAAATTGTTGAAATTTAGCGTCGTTTAAGTCGTTACACACTTATCGATTCGGCGTAATAGCCGCGTACTTTTTTAAAAATTTGATAGAACATATGTTAGAAAGTTCGTTTGCTTTCAAAACTTACACGGTTTTGAGATTTCTCTTTTGAAATGTGTGCGAGTGAGATTATGCACAATGTTAATTGAAAGATAATGATTAACAAGACACTTAATTTGGGGGTTTAAAGAGATATATGAGAGATAATGATACACCAAGAATGAGATTTGAGTTGTGCACGTTTGTGAATATTCATTTATGTTTGGGGGGCATGTTTATATTGCGTTACGGTCGTATACTTATTAACAAGTAAAATCACGCGTTCCATAAAGACGCTTATGAATATATCGTATTATTTGAAATTATTACTACACCTAACGTTTTACTATTCTAAATAAAATCAAAGTATAATCAATAGGTGCTAATATAAATACAAAAGTTTGTCTTTTTGTTTGTTTTTTCCTCCTTCACACTCTAACAAAGCAACTAATCGACTCTATTTTTGTCATAGATTTAGTGAAAAGGATTAAGAGTAACAATGTTTTCGCGCGATCTCAGAATTTAACACGAGCAACGTTATCATAAACAGCTAAAATTTTTAAAAACTGCATTAAAACGGTTTATTTTGTAACGTATTTTGTCGATTTTACAATTTACTTAAATAACAAGAGTCATATTAGGAGCCAGCCTAGAGGTCGCCCTGTGGTCGAAATTCGACTATAAATATTTAAAGGGCCGTCGTGTAGAAAAGCTATAAAAAACTATGATATATCATCAATTCAATTTGGCACAAAAGGTTCGTTTGCGGGTTAAATTTTATTTTTAAGAAAATTAAACATATATGTATCATGTCAAAATATTGTAGTGTGTGTAGCGTTTTATTTATTAAAAATATGCAAGATTAAAACGTATTTTAAAATTATTTTGGTATTCCGCGCTCCCCTCCATATCAACTATAACTGGGAGAAATTTCATGCTTTTACATCTACGCGTCTTTCGCAAAAAAGGGGTACAAAGTTTTTCGTTTGCGAATTCGTATACAAATATAATTAATCTGGAAATTTTAAAAATGTTTATATTTTTTGCCACAAAAATAATGATATAAATACTAATTTATCGGACGATAAAATCTTATATCTAGATTCCCGCTGTTCTCACGTTAGGTCTCCAATCTCCATAACCTGCTAATCTAAAAATTTGGCGTTGAGCTTAGATTCGTACCCGGAACTCGGCCTCACAGTGTCTATAACCATTCACGTCATTAAAAATTATTTTTATCTAATCTAATAAATTATTAGTAGCACTCTCATTTCAAATTCTATCTTATGTAAATTAATTCAAATTCTAATTGAATTTAATGTGTTATGTTTGTATCGAAAGTTAAAGAGTAACTTGTTGGTTAGTGGACAATTATGTAAAAATATTGATGTACATAATAATGTGTTATTATGATTAATCATTCATTAATAGCTTTATATTAGTCATACTTTTGTTTGTTTAACTCTTGGTACGATTTTAATAGTATAGTATTAAGCAAATCAGTGAATAAATTAACGTTTAATTATAAGTTACACTGACGACCAATGAAATTATAACAAGGACTACCGTACTTTTTACATTCTTAGAGAAGACTGAAGATGTATCACTGGATGGTGTTATGCTGTGGCCTGTGTGTATTACCATAAAATTATTACTTTATTACGTATTAGAGGAGTATACTGCGTTTGTATCAGGACTAAATCTTCTCATTTATTCGTAAATTTTTCAAATTCACATCCTACCTGGGCAAGTAAAACAATGTGTTTGCCTATTTTTATTTAAAAAACTCTTTAAATTAAAACTTCAGAAACGCACACGCACGAAGTAACGAACGTATCGTTACTTCGTGCGTGAGTCAAACTCGCACTTTGCCATTTTTATAGTCTGAAGCCTCGTGTATACTGTATACCCTGAAACCTCGTGTATACTGTATACCCTGAAACCTCGTGTATACTGTATACCCTGAAACCTCGTGTATACTGTATACCCTGAAACCTCGTGTATACTGTATACCCTGAAACCTCGTGTATACTGTATACCCTGAAACCTCGTGTATACTGTATACCCTGAA
>JAOTAV010000029.1:1492463-1508408 GCA_026546445.1 Cyclargus thomasi | reverse complement strand
CTAGTTATACCCCGCGGCGATACCCGTGGCTTAGTCGAGATTAAAAAGTACTCTATGTGCTAATTCAAGATACCAGCAAGCTCCATGCCAAATTACATAGAATTCGTTCAGTCGTTTAAGGGTGTTGAAGTAACCAACATCACACTCACAAACTTACAAACTTTTAATATATAATATAAGTAAGTTAATATATTGGGCGTGGAGGATCCATGCTTCGGCACGAAAGGGCCAAAGCATCGACGGTCTCACAGAAAACTGGCGTGAAACGGCGTTGTGCTGTGTTTCGTCCAGTAAGTGAGTTTATAGTTTAGAATTCTGAAACAGGCAGTATTAAAGAATAGATATTATTTAATACTTTTTAGTTCCCTTTTTTTGTTTTTTGTTTTCCTTTGGATGTCGTTTTTAATTTTTTGTTATTAAAAATAATAATTGCGTAAATAGACGCTTTAGGACCGGAAAGGGATTTGAAATTATAATGTGAATTAATTGATGCATAAAGACACTAGCTGGATAATAAAGTAGGCAAGTTAAAAGGTTTGTCAAAATTCTATGAAATGAGTTAAAATTATAAAAAATGTTTTCAGTTGAGTGTTGTAAAATATTAGTTATCCGCTTCTTATAGTTTCAAGTTCTCACCTTAAGTCTTTTAATCATTACTATATTATAAAATCGTAATAAACTAACAAACCCACAGCCCTACAGGGCTACAGCAGCCTGTCATCTTGATAGTCGAAATTACAGGTGCAGATTACAAGAATTTAAGATCGGAATTTTGGTGCACTATGTATATTGGGGGAAATTCTAAGGATGCCAGTTAACGGACCTACGTTTTTTGGACGGAATATGTGAGTTCCATGTGAGCCATATGACTAGATATATGACTTAGGTCCGTCAACTGGCTCTCTTTCAATTTCCCCCATTATACATATAGCACCAACAAATCTAATCTTAAATTCTTGTTGCAGAAACAAAACGCTTATTTAACTGAAGAATAGTAGGGAAAGGTTATTTATCACGAGTCCACAGCGTGTTTGTACTATCCAAGGATATGAGATGCATAGTTGGATATGCATCAGCACTGACAGCACAACGGGCTGTATGAATATACAACCAATAAACTGTACCCGTGTGGGTGTCGGAGTAATTAGTATTACTAAATACAGACAAATCTACAGTTTATTATGATTTTGAATGAGCCAACGTTCCAGAAATCTCACTACTACCGAATTTTGTTAGGTTTTAACTTATGGAAACATTGAAGGGCAATCATTTTATAGAGGTGAAGATTATTTATTTATTTATTTGCATGAATGTAGTTAGATTCCAAGAATACACAATATTTAAATGAAGACTAGCTGTCCCGTGTCCACTTCATTGGACTTTAACGTTTAGGGCGAATAACTCTTTTCATTAAGAGGTATAGAAAAAGATTTTAACCGTTTCCAAAACCTAGCGAGTTCGTTCCATTGGTATAAAAATATATACTTATAAATTATTATATACATAAAAGTCCGAAAGGAGGGAGTAACATTAACAATAATGTTATATATCTTGAATAAGAAGTTTGGATGAGATCCTACGTACAAAAAACTAACATAAGAATTACAAACAAAGGATATGGGCGAAGAGCCTATAGATGACCTAATTTTTTAATAAAAAAAACCTAGTGAATATTCAAATAAAATTTTAAACACAAGAATAAAGTGCTAAGTGTAAGTTTTGACAGCGTTTATGAGGATACCAGATTCTGTCTCACAAGCGGTAACTTTACATTCATTTGAAGATAAAAATGAAGCTATCCTTTCTCGTGAGAATCTAAGCTAAATTACTTCAGATCTTTGTACAAAAATATAACAGACTGACAGTCAAACTTGCGCATCTGTATTACTTGTATTTGTTTTAAGGTTACAAAAAATAACCTCAAGGGAAGTCGTTACACCGACATATTATAAATACAAATAAAACCGACATGTTATAGATACAATATTTATTTGTAAAACCGAGACTATATTACATCAACCGTATGAATCGTGGAAGCAGGAAGTTTTTCCATCTAATATTTGGCCAAAAAAAAAATTATACAACGTAACAAAATATAAATCAAACATGTATTTAAAATCACCACGTAACATAGAATATTATAGACAAAAATATCATTTACTGCATCAATTAAAAAATATAATAGAAGTAGAAATATTAATATATATTAACACTAAATATATTAAAATATATTTAGCATATATTATTATGATTAATTTTAATAAAAAATTCAAATACGTAAGATAATCGAGATCTTGACACCTTATATTAAGTCTGGAGTTAATCTGCTCATTTATCTCAATCGTAAAACTCTTTAGGGATCGTCGTTATAGACCAGAAGTGCTTGTTTTAACCAACAGAAGCTTCTTCCTAAAGCTTCTAGATTTCACTTTTTTTGTCGCAAACCTAATATGAAGACACAGACACGAGTAGAAGAAGATGATAACAATTTGAAGACTCCCGTTTTTTGCATAAATTGAGGTTTTTTCAAGTCAAGTTATTTTAACACATTTACGTTAGCTATATAATTAACTTCTTAGGAAGTTGATGTATAATTTTTTTATTGTTAGAAACAAAATCCTGCTAATATTATAAATGCAAATGTTCGTGAGTGTTTATATTTGTAACTTCTTCACGCTTAAACGGCTACACCGATTTTGATGAAATTTAGCATGGAGCTAGCTGATACACTGGATTAACAAACAGACTATTTCTTACGCAGGTAGTATCAAAAAGTTTTAAAGATATATATGGCCCTTAAAAACCACTAGAGGACACTCGTCGCAACAAGCTAAGCCCTGGGAGAGCCATGTTCGGCACGAATGGGCTGGCTGGACCGCAGTGATGCTACAGCCTCACATAAAACCGGTGTGTGTTTCGTTCAGTGAGTGAGTTTACTGGTGGCCTAACTTCCCTAGTCCCCCTATCCCTATTCCCTCAAAAAGGCCGGCAACGCACTTGCGACTCTTCGGGTCACGTCACGAGTGTCTATGGCCGACGGAAGTTATTTTCCATCAGATAACCCGTCTGCTCGCTTGCTCCCTAAATATAATTTAAAAAAAAAACATTTTTACGCGGGCGAAGCCGCAGGTAAATGCTAGTGTACTAATATACTTTTTAACGCAATTTTGAAATACGTACTCATACTACTATTTAATAAAAATTTTATTTCAAATTATAAAGACGTATGTTTTTAATTTTTTGCGAGTTTATTTCTGTCTATTTTAACAGTTAAAAAGCTTGAAATATCCACTATTAACATAAAAAAAACCGTTTAACATATCTAAAAAAGTTATTAGGTGGTATCAAATTAAAACTGTATCTTTATTAACTACTCTGGAATAAGGAAAGTAGTATAATAAATTTTTTTTTTATCTTAAAATATAAAAAACCGTAAAAATCGAGTGATTCATGTTCTTGGTTATATTTTCCTAGTAAATATAGACGTTATAAACTTATTAGGAAATACAAAAATAAATATTACCAGGAAAAAGAACAAAGGAAAAAAATTTAATGATTGTTAAAGTTAAGGTAGCGTAATAAGTATGTTATTGTGTATGTGTGTGTAACTCACTGTTGCTATACTATGTAGAATGTGGAAATTTAAAGTGTGTTGATTTTATGTGTGTATGTGTTTGTGTGGAATAAATTGTTTAATAAATACCAAAAAACATTTAATATTTGTTATATGTATTTGTTCGTATGTAAAAGATACATTGTACAATCAGAGAAGTTGAAACAGAAACAGATCATGGATCTAAGTAATTGATTGGGCTATGTCAGACTCAGCGGACAGATCACGACATACATGGAATTGACATATTCTGACCAAATGACGTGGGTCCGTCAACTGGCTCTCTTCCAATTTCCCCCATTATACAAACCATTTCTCGAAGTCAATCGACAGAGTAATTTGTGCATTTTAAAGCGATACAAAAAGAACGACACCAATATTTACTGCTATTTATGTATGTATTTATTGTGTCTCTGTGTATGTGCGTGTGTGTGTATATATGTGTGTGTGTGTGGAGGCAACTAAGCACAAGGTATCAGACACTCGAGGACAAGATATGACGCCGCGGGACGCCGTCGAGCTCCTATAAATTGACATCAACGCTAGCGGTCACCACGCCGGCCATGAATTGTGAGACTTTTAGTTTTTTTTTTCAATTTGAATAGTTTCTCTTTATCCTATTAATATTATTAATGTAAAAGTTTATTTGTTTTGATGTTTGCCTAAATTTGGTATACAAGAAGGTTATAAATTGGCTCAGATAAAAGGATAGTTTATTATTTAGTTCAAATACTTTTATTTGAAAATAATTTTCAGTACGCAAGTCGCGGGCAAAAGCTACATTTAAGTAAGTATGAGTAAAAAGTTTTATTTTAAACGACTTTCACTTTGAAGGTGTTTGATATTCTACCATTTTGAGATACCTAAAGTACTTTAAAGTAAATAGGATTGAACCATAAGAACAGTATAATTATTAAATATTTGCAGCAAGAAAATTTTTGTTACATAAATAACCTAGTTATAGTACCTACGTACTGGATATTTTTCTACATTTCTAACCTTTGCTAATTAAAGTTAATTAAATTAGCCTTCAGCGCATCATATTATTATTGTATTTTATTATACTTAGCCATTATTACCATACTGTAATATATTTTAAGTTTCTCACCGTATTCTGGCCTTGGAAAACATTCTCTACAAAAAGTTGTGTGAATAAATATTTTATACCTATGTATAATGTTTACTGGAATTAATGATACATCATGTTCATATTTTTGTTTTGCTTTAAAAAAATATTTAGCTTATATAGAGATATAGAGCTTCTCAATTTCTCAAATGCCTCTGAATAATGAATATGCCAGCATAAAAAAATCAAATATGTGTGTGACCACTTTTAAAACAAATGATTTTATTGGTCATGACTATCACATTGATATTGCTCAATTCAAGGATTTTGGTGGTAAATAAACCACCAAAAAAACATAAAATATATGTCCCGATTTGTCCTATTAAAGTGTATTTCGATGGTCACCCTAGTCCAAACCGAGGACTGTGATAACCGCGCACCTGCCGCGCCGACATTCGCGCGGGTTACAAACAACCTAACTGTGGATATTTTGTAACCATTTCGAATATTCTCTCATCATCATCACTTCTTATTTTGATTTTAAATGATGTTTAGAAAAAGAATTATATTAAAATAATAGAAATGTCACTAGAAAGGGGAGACATCAGCTGATAACGTGTAAAGCTGGACTATACACAGTTTGGATTTTTTTAGTCAGTAAAAAATTAAAAAGATTAGTTTCGAAATCTAACAGGTCGTTATGATTTCCAACTTGAAGAATCAAAAGTAAAAAATGCTGAGCCTTTTGAGATTTTAATCATATTTGTGATTAATATCTTTGAAGATTGTGACATCTCCAGGTTATACTTAAAAAAACTAAGAGAAGAAGGCGGCTTATTAGCAAGCACCCAACTACACACATGTCCTTACAGTGAAAGTATACTGGGTCTGGACATCTTACACTGATACCGATGATGGTAGAAACAGATTTTAAATTATAAGACTGTTTATTGATAAAACGAGGATACTCTATGATCGGATCTACTCATGATACTGACGAATGAGGATAAATATTGAAATAGACGAATTTTATACACATAAAAAAGATGAGTTTGGCAAAACTGTCTACCTAGATTTAGAATGTATGCAGACGCGAGAATATCCGATGCTCGTATCGTACAGTAACTAAAAGAAATGCTATGAGGAAACACTTCGCGTACCTCCCACGTTTGACATACTAGATCAGCCATTTTAGGAGCATTACGTTAGGTGACATAAACATGAGTATTTTTGGGCACCACCCACTGTAAATAGTAATTTACTACATTATCAAATGTATTTACAGTTCGAGAAACGTTTAGATTGATATTATTTTTCTTCAGTATTTGAAGACAAAAATGAACACTTCGCCTGATGAAATTGACGCGATTTGTATTATTAATATTACTAACATTTGTACACACAAGCGGAAGAAACGGGTAACTGACATTTTAAAACCTTAGAGAAATACCCAATTTTTACCATACGATTCTAACAAATCTTGCAACGTACTTCTCTATGTTGCTAGTGTATCTAGTTATGTATCAAAACCACATTATTTTCATTTGAAATATTTTTTCCGGTCCTAAAGTGACTATTTACGCTAAAAACTGTGAGCTTTTTAAATGTTAGGTGCTTGTTTTTTCCCTTTATGTCTTTAATTCTGACTTTACCACATAAAATCAAGAAAATGGCCTTGATTTTGTTTATAATATTGTAGTTATTGATATTTACTGAAGTAGATTATGATTGAGTTGTATAAATATAACTCAAAAGTATCAGAATTCATTCGTCTATAATTTAATTTTAAATGGGAAAGTGTATTTTTGTTTATTGGTTTGTCCTTCGCTGTAACGAAGAACTAATTCAACTTTTTTTTGCACTTAAACTTTACTAGCCGTGAACCACGATTGTACTCGCGTAAAAACTAGTCTGCTTAATTCAAATACCAGCTAACTCCATGTCAAATTTTATCGAAATCGTTCCAGCTGTTTAAGCGTGAAGTAACAAACATCCACAATCATAAACTTACAATTAGTGGGATTTCGTACATAATTCCAAAATATTTGTATTGTAACCCGATTTTCATTCCACGCGAGCGAAGCCGCAGGCGATAGCAAGTAGGAAATTTCCATACCATCTCCGTAGGTACAGCCGAAGTGATTTGTCTACGACATGTTCGGGGAGAGGTTCCCACGACTTAGATCATTCCGAATTCGACAAAACAATTTTTATTGCCTTTTTATCTTCCTTGAAAATGTTCGCATCCCATTATATTCGCTTTTAAAATATTATCTCGTCTTATGATTATACATTTGTTTATTATTAATGTTATATCAATAATAATAATTATAATACAGTCTAATACAGTAAATATTTTAGACACAGATCTCGATATAAAAGATTTCAACGCAATCGATGCTTATTATATTCCTCACATAAATATAAATATTTTGTTTGGGACAGTGTGTTTGGTGTGCTTCCTTGACTCCCTAACAAAGCAACCAATCGACACGATGTTTGGCATAGACAACTAAGTTGCTAACAACTAATTAAAGCCTAAGGGCCCGTTTCACCGCTTAAAGATAGTCTAACCACAACTTTATTTGACAAATGTTGTATGGAGAATCTGTCAAAAATGTTTTGGATAGCCTATCAGAAACATTATCAGTAATCAATGAAACAGGTCCTTAGTCTTTCAACTGAAAGGATGGACAGTAATATAGTGTCTCGCCATTGTTACCACGCGGACGGAGTCGCGGGCAACAGCTAGGTGGTATGGTGTACTTGAGGCGATGTTCTGTCTGTGTGTTATGTGCTATCTATATGTAATCACATAAGGAGTTGTTTGTGTGTTTTTGTGAGGTTTCACTGCGGCCAGGCGTGATCCGCTTCATTACATCGCGGGAATGTCATTTCGTGTTAGGCCGCCCGCACACTACGCCTGTACTCTGTATTGACTTTTTCAAATATTTTTTTAATATTAGCTAATATTTGGGGTTTCGCACACGTTGAGTTAAAAATCGCGTTAGAGTACAAATATATTGAAAACATTATGTTTTTCCGATACCAAAAGTATTTAACTGTCCATTCAACTATGTCTTACCTAAAATCAAGTGGATAGGTAGCTTTGTTATGGTGTGTAGAAAATACAAACATACAACACACTTTCCCATTTGTATTGTCATTGTATGGATCATAAACAAGAAGAGATTTTCAGAAGAAGCCGGTAACTAACATTTTACAACATAAGAGCAACTCCTCGTTTTCCTCTTACAATTCTAATAAATCTTTAAACTTGTCTACTTCTTCATGTAGCTTGTGTATATACGATTGTACATATATAATTTTTTTCGTTTTAATTAGTTTTCCCAGTGTCGAAAACAAAAATATTAATAAAATAAGTATAAAAAGAAATAAATTTTGTTCAACAGAATGTTGTTTTACGTTATACGTTAAACAAAAATATGCTGAATTTGTTAAGGCAATACAAGATTTTGGATAATTATTATGCATAAGTTTTTAGTTTTAAAGACGATATACGTTTCAAACGAGCCAAGGAAAAGTTCCATTCACGTATCCATTTTTATCGGCCTGTATATTCTTTATTATTATCACCCTATATCTATTTAGTTAACAGTTTAACTGCTGTAGTTATACTCAATGTATTAACAAAAATTGTTTTAAAGACGCTTAATGCTACGAAAAATAAAACTAAGGAAGAGTAACTCCGTCAAAAATTATATTCCACGGGGCCTATCAAAACTGTATGCCTAGGTAGGTACACATGTTCAATGTCGAGGTGGCCTTCACCAGGATCGCATGTCATTTAATGACAGATGAAAGATGAATCAAATTTAAAAACGCCAAAAGTACAGGAACCACTTTTTGTAATGTAATTTAAATAAAATAAAGATATATATTATATACTTAACTTTCTGTACATGAGAGTGTGCGTCGGGCCTTATGAATTATAGTCTAGTGACGTGCGTCGCATTTCGCGCGCGTCCATTTTTTCGCCGTCACATGTGACAGGTGAAACTGTGACGTGACGTATGTGACGAAACGGACCTTTGGATGGGACACCTTCTTACGAAAAAGTGACGAACGCGAACATTGCGCCCAGACGACGAGATACATACAGTATAGGAGACACAAACACACCCTAAACTACTGTAACTGACTTTCCTAACACCCTGTAAATTGTGATAAATGAAAACGTTTTTTGCTCACTTGTCAATAAAGTGTGTGGTGTAATTATTGTCGTGATAATTATAGTGGTTGTATTGTGCAGATGCATTGACTGCTGACAACCGTTTAATAAAAAATCTTATACAAAACACAATACAAAACGTTCCTATAAACATAAAATATATATTATATCAACCAGTACATATTTAAAAAGGTTGTTTGTAAGCAGCTCCGGAGCGTCCGTGACCTACAGGGTACAGGTTCGAGCCCCGGTGGAGGCGTGTACCAAAGAGACATGTACCGATCTCAAGTACATAATACGGATACTCATTGCCGTGGGAGAGGCATGCTTTGGCACGAATAGGCCGGCTCGACCGGAGAGATACCACCGCCTGACAGAAAACTAGCATGAAACGGCGTTGTGTTTACCGGTGGCCCAACTTCCCTAATCCCCTATCCCTATTACCTATTCCCTCATAAAGGCCGGCAACGCACTTGCGATACTTCAGATATCACGAGTGTCCATGAGCGACGGCAGTTGCTTTCCATCAGGTAACCCATCTGCTCGCTCGCCCCCTAAATATCATTAAAAAAGTTTTTAAAAGGAGTTTCGCCATATATTATAAAAAGCGTTTGAAACGTATATTATCTCCTGAACTACCAAACCGATTTCAAAAATTTAACAAACTGATGAAAATGAAGATCACCTCGTTACATTTTAGAAACTTGTTCGACTCGATATTAGAAAAATATTAAGGAGCTGAAATTTGATACTAGCTAATAGGTACAGGGTAGGAGATTATAAAATATCTTGGCTTTTTGATTGACATTTTCCATTTAATTTGATTGCCACTTGACATTTATTTAAATACAAAACAAAGATATAATTAAATTATATTAATATATCAATTTTCAAATCAACACTGCTTGGGCAATAAAAAAGTTTTTTCTTTTAGGAATATCGTTATAAATAATTAATGATACATTTCACAATATATGCTCTTTCACACTAAGACAGTAAGAATTGCTCTTCATATTGTGTTTGAGCTGAATACTTCACTTAAAAGCAAAAAGGTATTACATTTTGCTTGTTTTAATGAGGTTTTTACTACAACAAGAATTTTGATGAAAATTAGCTCAGATCTAACTAATTAGCCGAATTACAATGATCCGATTCCAAACAAAATTCCTACATGGCAGGAGAACGGACAAAGTCGTGTGCAAATGCATCACACTCATACATGTCATAGAATATGTGAAAGTTTGTTACGATGTTTCTCTGTCAGCATCGGCGAAACTAGCGAACGGATTATGAAATTCTGTAGGTAAATTAGATTTTAGGATACTTTTAATTCCGATTAAAATTATATACGTTCATGAGTTTCACAGTTTCCTCCAGGCAGCAAAAATCTTTAGAGCCGCTAAGTTGATATTTGGTATCAAAATGATATTAAATAGAAGACATGAGCGGAAAAAGTAGGTAATTATTATTGTGAAAAAATTGGAATGGTTTGTATAAATCCCTCTGGACCTCGCTAGATGACGAGGCAGGTAAGTTACAAGATTTTTCAACTTTTTAAGGGACAAAATGTATACAGAGGTTGTAGAAGTTATCCGCATCTTCTTCTTAAGTTTTTAGTCAGTTATTAAAACAGCAAATTTTACGGTTCCTACACGATCAACGAAACAAAATTACGGGTATATTATATAGGCTTCTGTATAACTCGGTATAATAAAATATTTCAGATATAATTAAGATAAGCTTTCATATTTATTTTTAGATGCAGTCGTTTGTAATCATTATACTTAGCTTAAGATGTACTCAATTTAGAAAATATAATGAACCAAACTAATTATTTTTCCGCTGTACGCCTCAGTTTTTATACCTAATCCAAAAATACAACAAAAATGCCACTAAAACACATACAGTTTGTGTGATTTTCAAAATAAAAATAGCCTTTTTTTTCATGTTCTTAATGAGGTACGCGCTTCGTAATAAAATAATAAAATGTTTAATTATTTTTATTGTTTGTGCTCGTCCTTGGTCGATAGCCGTTTTTGTGAACATTACTTTGATAAAAGTCTCACTTCCTATGTTTTAATTGTCTATTCTCGTGCGTTGTCTAGGTAATATATGGCTTTACTTTGCCTAGGTAGATAAAAATACGCCGGCACACGTAGCGACGGCTGTTGGAGGCGTGAAACGGAAATTACATTATATTGTTATAATAAATAAAAAGGAGGTTTTGTAGTGTTTTTGCCACACCATAAAATCTAAAGGCAAAAGTCCAAAGTGCAGGTACATACAATGTATTAGGAGCATATTGAATATATGTGCTAAATGTCTTTATAAATATATAAATCGCAATAAGAAATTACTCGTTTCGTAATTACGTGTTAAGACCGAAACATTTCAATTACATAACTACTACTTGAAATTCAAAATCCGTAAAATATTTGTACTGAAGGTAACGTTCAACAAATCAAAACTAATAGAATATTCCCTAAAATAATAGTCAATTAAATATTATAATATTTTTCGTATTATAATTCTCAACTTAAATATTATTATTATTGAATTATATTTATGAATTTCTAGCACAAAAGCAAGTAACAAGTTGTACGAATGCTACAACATTCAAAGGACGACGGCTCCCATCAGAAGTGTAATAAAGTGGGTTATGTATGTAAATATAATGCATGTTATATGTATGATGTATAATTATACACTTAGTATCTGTTATCATAACTGTTTGTTTGTTTATTTAAGTGTTTGTAAACAAAATGCTACTACCGTATTCAGATGAGACCGTCGGACCCAAATTGTCGTAATAAATATAACATTTATTGTAATGCTGTTGATGTTCATATGATTTAAACATTTCGCACGTATATTTTCAACAACTTTTGCGTTAGAATCGTTCGAAATACGAAAATACGGTGAAAAAAATTTTATCGCAGATGAGAAGTCTACATATTCTAGTCGGGCACTAATAAAGTAATATAAACCCGGACAACTTATACTAAATTAGAACTAATAAAACGTATATTCTTACGTTTATTGCATTTAATTTAGCCGGGGTCAAGTTTGTCTGGTTTTTATGTCGATAAATCAATTTTACAACGCCGTAACCAAAATGTAGCGCCGCGGGAAGCGCGCGCCGTATATAACATTATGATTGATTTGTACAGAATACGATATACGAGTATGTTACTAATCTTTTGCGTCTGTTTTATATGATTTGTTGGGATTCGATCTTGAAGTAATGTTGGTGTTAGACTTATGCCCTGAACTGTTTTGGCTGTCGTACGAGTAGGCATACATTGACTCGTACCGACTTTAGATATTTTTAAGTTTATTTGACTCTATAACAGATATATAGATAAACATAAAACATGTTAGTAGCATATTTTATTTAAAGATGTATTATGCAACTCTTTCGTTATTGCTAAACTATAAATGATAACTATCTCTAAAGTAAATTCGAGAAGTACAAGTCAACAAAAAGCACCAGTAGCGCATTGATAAATATAAAATTAATCACTTGCTTTGATTTTAAATGTACAGACTTCTCTTAATATATACAATTAATTCATGTTTGTCCCAAAAATCCTCTTAAAATACTGGACTGAATTTTTGTGTGCGATTCAGAAAACTTGAGAATGGTTCAGATTTCACTAATTAACACGGACTGACAACGTCTGTCGGGTTCACTAGTATAAATATAAAACCATACATTTAAAACATAGTTTACTCAAATAAAAATATATACAATTGCCCTATGAAAGTTTTCAATTTTGATAAGTAACAAATCACTTCAAAATTATGGGATGTAACATAATTTTCTGAATGTAATTTTTGATAATGATAAAGAAAAAAAATCACTGTTTATTTAATAAAAAAACTATATAAATAAGCGTGAAGTATTATAATTACGAATTTCCTTAAACAAATCTCAAAAACTATAAACACGTAATGCTCAGAACGTGAAAAACTAAAGTTTTGCCGTGTTTAATTGTAGTTAAGACTAGCTCATTAAAACCGCGTTATTATTATTTATAGCACAAATATAGAAGTATATTTCGTATATTTTTGCCACTAAACAAGCATTTAACATTCACTTATAAGATCTTCATAATATAATCACTCGAGGTAAACATATTTACTTGGAGATGTTATCAGCCGAAAAATAAGAAGTAATCTTAAGGAAATAAAATTAGCTCGTATGAATAATTCAAGATATCGTAGAGCAATATATAGAGCTGAATATCAATCAACGGTTCGCCTAAAACCGTGGTTCGCTTGTCAACGGTTATTAGCTAGTTATTTATATGTGTCGTATGTTTATAATTTGAAATAAACAGTGGCAATGTATGTCAGTGGGCTCGTCGGGAAACTCGAATCGTAAGTAGTAGATGTTTACGATTATTACAATCTGAGATGGCGACGGTTTCGCGAGGCGCAGGTTACAGGTACAACCTGTTCGCGCCCGCGACTCCACATTAATCACTAAACAAACTCAGACCGTGCTAATGTTATACACGTAGAGTCGCGCGGCACCACATCCACCCTACCTGCGCCTCACAAAAAACATCCCTTTATCCCTATCGGACTTGGATTTCGTTGACCTGAGTCAAATAATACGACCGTATAAAATATTTACTCTGGTTTATTTAAATACTTAGATAATAATATAAAACATTTTAAGTCTAATTATTCATTATTTACCTACTAGAGGCCTTCACTACCGCTGCCGTCTTTATTACCTATTATACTCTATACAGTTATATACATTTCAACTTGTCAACTTCGTTGAGAATAACGAATTAATTACATTTACAACAGTTTGGTTTGAGCCGGCGCGGCGCCCGCGGCCCCCGCCTGTACGTAGTTGCAGTGACACGCTCACTCACTCACTCACTCTAAAACATTACTACGAGAGTTTACATCCGAGAACGTGACGCGGGCGGCCGGGGCGCACTCAACATCGCACTTCCTATTCCTTGTAATTTTGCACAGATCTTACTACGATACAATTATATAAAAAAAAATCTATAAACAAAATTAAGTACCGGACTCGGCCACAATTACACATAAAAGTAAAAACAACAAAACATCAGTAAACAGGAATAAAACCATTTTGGCATCGTGTCTGCTTAATTTTAATAAATTAAGGAAGCGGGGCCGGGCGGCGCCGCGCGACGACACGTCACGTCGGCCGTCGCGCCGCGCCGCGAGGCTTCGTCGACCACTTAAAATAAAAATTGCACCTATTGACTCAATCCTATTTCTGTAACGAAACGAAGCCTCGACCCGAATCGTCCGTACACTCGGCCGTCCCCGACACAGTCCGACGGCTTCGAACACACCACTAGTCCCTACGGCGGCGGGTCCGCATCGGCGTCGTCAGTTTTAGTACAATCTATAAATAAATTCGATGAAATCGTCTCTCGCGGGTGACGTCGGGGCCCGGCGCCGGTCGCACCGGGGTACTTACCGAGCGGCCGGCGACGGCGCGGCGGCGGCGCGGCGACTCGGCGGCACTCACTCGGCCCGTCACGGGCCCGTCAACTCGAACAACTCAAACTCGGCATTCGCGAACTATGTACAGCGCGAGGTCCGGCCCGCGCCGGCTATGTACAGTCCCGCGGGCGCTAGTGCGGCTCCGCGTAGTAGGGCCGCGGCGGCGCCCACGGGGCGAACTGTTAGTGCGCCGCCAGCGTGTGCGCGCTCTGGAGCTGGTGCTGCGCGTGCTGCGCGTGCGGCGCGTGCGGTGCGTGCGGCGCGTGCCCAGAGTGCCCGGAGTGGCCGGAGTGCGGCGGTGACAGCGCTGGCGAGTGCGCGTGCAGCGGCGGCGAGCCGTGCACGTCGTGCCCATAGTGGCCGTGCATGCCGTCCAGCATCTCGCCGCCTAACGTGTTCGGCGGCGTCATGCGCTTCTCCTTCTGCCGCCTATTACAGAACCACACGCGCACTACCTCCTTCTCGAGCTGCAGGCTGTCGGCGAGCGACGTGATCTCCTGTGCCGACGGCTTGGGCTGCTTGTGGAAGTGTTGTTCGAGCGCGCCCTTCACTGACACCTCTATCGACGTGCGCTTCTTCCTCTTGCGGCCCTGCGCCGCGATCTTGTCGATGCTCGTCGGGCTCCCCGTCGTCGAGTCGGCCTCCTCGAGCCACTTCTGGAGGAGTGGCTTCAGTTTACACATGTTCTTGAAGCTGAGCTGCAGCGCCTCAAAGCGGCATATCGTTGTCTGCGAGAACACGTTGCCGTACAGCGTGCCGAGCGCGAGGCCGACGTCGGCCTGCGTGAAACCGAGCTTGATACGGCGCTGCTTGAACTGCTTGGCGAAGGCCTCCAGGTCGTCGCTCGTGGGCGTATCCTCCTCGGGCTGGTCGCGCTCGAGCGCGTGATGGTGGTGCAGCGGGTGCGGCGAAGGCTGCACGTCGCGTAGCATGTGGTGCTGGTGCATCGGCATCGGGTAGCCACCGTGAAGCGCCACGGGCGAGCCGGCGCCGTAATGCGCGGACACGACGGGCGCGTGCCAGCCGTGGCCCTGCAGGTGGCGGTGGTCGTGCGGCGGAGCTGGCGGCTTGACGTCCGGCTGGTGCGCGTGCGCGTGGTGTTGGTGCACGGCCCAGGGGTCCGCGGGCGGCAGCGAAGCCCAGGGGTTGCCGAGCACGGGCGCGCCGGGCGAGGGCGAGCCGCCGGCGTGCAGGTGGTGCTGGTATTTCATATCGGCGGGCTCGGCGCTGCGCGGCGAGGCGGCATGGTACCCGCCGATGCTGCCGAGGTCCAGCTCCCCCGGCATGTACGTGGTCGCCGCCATGGCGCCGTACCTCAGATCCACGGTGGACGGCGTCTTGCCGGCTCGAAGGCTCTGGAGCCTTCAACTGGCACACTCGGTCGCGAAAAAAGCGCGTCAATCGCGCGGCGCTGCGGCAGCGGCGGGGGCCACCTCACATCACCGGATTCGACAGCGAGCGACATGCGCGTGCGTGCGCGACGGCAGCACGGAGCGGACTGGGCCCGGAGCGGCGGCGGGCCGCGGCGCGCCGGCGCCGGAGAGGGGCGGCCCCGCCCAGCGCCGGCCCGCC
>JAOTAV010000029.1:1434550-1492363 GCA_026546445.1 Cyclargus thomasi | reverse complement strand
TACAACAAAGCAAAAATTTTGAAAATCGGTTCACAAACGGCGGAGCTATGGTTGAACATACATAAAAAAAAAAATATCCACAGCCGAACATAATAACCTCCTCGTTTTTGGAAGTCGGTTAAAAACAGCATTAATCTTAAAATTTTTGATCATGCTAGCGCTGGTTAATAATACGTGCCTGGGTGGAATTGTGCCTAATCTAAGCGAGTTTCTTCTGTCGTGTACAGTTTCTCCTTTTAACCCAGTCGATTTTTAGTTAAGGTGACTTTTAAAATTCTTATTGAAAAAAAATTATAAGGTCCGTTGCAACACGCAGCACTTCCTAATAAGTGGAGTAGAGATTCTGCCTAAAAGTTGTGAACAGTCTATCTGACACATATCAGGAAGTGGTGCAACCCTCAATCTCGTATGCAGTATGAAATTAAATATTCGGTTTTGTCGTGCGTAACAGGCGGCGGCAAAGTAGGCAGCCCTATTAGAAACATAGCAGGTATTATCGTTTTCCTCATAATATCAGAAATACAGTAGACACCTCGGTGTTCAGACGTGTACCATGATTGAGTCGGTAAAGAGTTTTGTGGTAGTCTGTTTAATTTTTATTGAATTGTTATGCTCGGCTGGATTTTCCAAAGTAAGTTTTTGTATCAAATTATGAGGCAAAAGAGACGGATAGGTCTCCTGAGAAAAAGCACCCGCCGTCGCACACGGACACTTGCAGGTCTTGCAAGATCAGATTTTTTTTTAAAAAAGCTAAAATTATTATTAGACTAGACCCGTAACTTTTTTTAATTAAGTACATAATAGCATTTGAATCTAGGGACACACTAGAGACTGAAAATTATACGTAGCGTGTTGACGAGAAAATTGAGTTGTAATTACCGTTATTTTTAGAGCCAGCCAGAAGTGAGAATCAGTGATGGGACTCTGCGAGGCTCTGAGCAGAAGGCGGTGCAGGGATACTCGTATTACAGCTTCAAGGGTATTCCCTACGCTCAGCCACCAATTGGACCACTTCGGTTTAAGGTACGTAGGGTCAACAAAATATGTACCCAGTTTGCTACAAGTCTGTAATATCGCACCGCAAAATAAAAGGAATTATTTAAGAGCCTATTCCACCAGCTGCTGATAAAGCTGGCATACGTATCAAAAACATTATACTTATATGTCATGATTAATATCTGCCAGATAAATCTGTAAGTTCGAGAGTACTAGTATCGGAGAGTTTATTTGCTAGATTGCCTTGATAATAGACACTTGTGAGACACCATTTATTACTCTGCTAATTTTTGCGTGCGAGGAATGGCTTCGCTCGCGTGGAATTTAATTTGCGAAAATTAAAAATATTTTGTAGGCTCCCTTCGGAACATGGTGTTTTTTTACACAAAAGCAGCTTATGATGTTAAGTAAACTTTTACACTATTTAGGTAGTGTACGGAGACATGATGACATGATATTATACGGGGCGTAACGAAAGTGATAATACTTTAGGGTGTGTATGTCTCCTTAATATTATTCACTGTTTAGCAGCGTTATTTTTTTTTTTGCCATTTGTATGCGATTTGTTATTTTTTTTTTGCTTTTAGCGTTGCTACTTCTAGAAACTCTATAGGTATTAGGAAGACGTACAAACGCCAAAGAATTATCGCTTAGGTACACCCTGTATAGTTGAGGAAAACATCACAATCTTGTCGTCACAAAAATACGATGGAAATACCAAGTACCAAGTGATTCATTCGTAGTATTTTGTTTCATTACGTATGTAACTACTTCATGGACATGTTATTTCTTTGTTTCATATCACGCTATACCTAACAAACAGTTATTTATATGACAAGTCTTAGCAAAGATTAGTATTTAGATCATAATAAAGTTTCATAATAGATTCTCAGACTTTTCTAATCGTTCGTTTGAAATAGATAACGTTATCTGTCAGGTCATAACATGAAATCAAAACATACAGTCTATTTATTATATACGCGAGCGGAAAACTTTGTACCTACCCCTATTCACGAAAGACGCGTAAATGTAAAAACATCTAATTTCTCTCAGTTATAGTTGATATGGAGGAGGAGCGTAGATTGCCAATATTATTTTTAAATATGCTTGTATCTTACATATTTTTAATAAATAAAACAACACGCACACAACTATATTTTGACATGACACGACAATCGAAAACGAAATATTCTATAGTTTATGGTTGACGTCTGTTTTTTTAATAAAATTTAATGGCCTGGTAACGAGACCTTTAAGCCAAATTGAAATCTGTGATTGAATTAAGAATAGATTAAAGTTTTTTTTCTCTCTCTCTAAATAAATATTTATGGTCGAATTTCGACCACAGGGCGACCTCTAGTACCACTAGTTTTATATTAGCATAGACCAAGGCATAATTCCTCTATGATATTAGGTAAGGTAATTAATATTTAGGTTATCATATTTAAATATATTATACCTGTAAAGTGTTGACTTCCAAGTTACCCTCTTAATATATCTAATGCCCTCTACTCTTGCTTTTCCAGGCACCGTTGCCCCCCAAACCCTGGCATGGAACTCGAGACGCGACCACATATGGCGCAGAGTGTGTTCAATTCAACGTCACCATCCTTGGATCCGAGGACTGTCTATTCCTGAACGTGTTCACCAGATCTTTGGACCCCAAAGCCAACCTCCCTGTCATGGTGTTCGTCCACGGAGGCTCCTTCGCTGTCGGCGCAGCCAACGAGTTCTTCGAGCCGGAATTCCTCATACAACATGACGTCATCCTCGTCACATTAAACTACAGACTAGAAGTCCTCGGGTTTCTGTCTCTGGACATAGCCGAAGCGCCCGGAAACGCCGGAATGAAGGACCAAGTGGCTGCACTCAAATGGATCCAAAAAAATATCAAGCAATTCGGCGGGAACCCCAACAGTGTGACCCTTTTTGGTGAGAGCAGCGGAGCAGGCGCAGTGACATACCACATGCTCTCCCCGATGTCCAGGGGGCTGTTCCATAAAGTGATAGCGGAGAGCGGCAACTGTATCCAGGATTGGGCAATTGCACAGGACTCGGTTGGAAGAGCGTTCAGAGCCGGAAAAGTATTGGGGAAAGACACTAATAATGTGAGCGAGTTGTTAAACTTTTTCATGTCCTTGAACGCGTCTGCCCTTGCGAATTTAACGGAGGTCACTCTGACGGAGGACGAAATGTACAGAGGTGTCCCCGCGCGTTTCGTGCCAGCGATTGAATCAAAGTTCAAAGGCATCGAGCCGTTCATCACAGAGCACCCCGTGTCTGCTCTCACCAAAGGCAGGGTACATAGAGTACCTTTGATGATCGGATATAATGCCGGCGAGGGCATAGCGCTCGTTCCGTACCACATCGCAAAACTGGATGGCTACAACCGCAATCCATCCTACTATATACAAAAGGAAATAGCTAATAAAGTGTCCGAGGCGAAACTTAAAGAGTTTGGAGAAAGAGTGCAGAAATTCTACGTAGGCGATAGGAACATGACGGCCGAAGACGGCGCCATTATTAGGGACCTAGAAACTGACATCACCTTTGCCTACAGCGGACACAGATTCGCGAGCCTATACAGCGAATACGAGAAAGTCTACTTCTATAAATTCAATTTTGTCACAGAGTTAAATGTTTTGAAGACAACGTTACCAGATCTGGAGGGAGCCGTGCACGGAGACGAACTATTCTATTTATTTTCTAACTACGTAACCACAAAGATATACCAAAGTCCCAAAATTAAAGGCATCGTCGACAAAGTGACGAATTTATGGGCTAACTTCGCTAAGTGCGGGTAAGAAAATGTTCGCCTATCAAGCTTTCTATGTATAGCAATATTTGATTAGCTACGTAATTAAGTCATTCGCAATCATGTTTAAGCTTATTCTCTTTTCCACAATACCAAATGTGACGTTATACTAATCTGTTAACCGACTTTTTTAACGTATCGGAAAATAACAAAACTTTGAATAACTGTAACATCGGTATCATTCCCTATCAAAATCAAAACAACTATTAAACCTGCAATATCTAACTAATAATATTTTTTCAGTTCTCCAACCCCTGATAATAAATCGGGAGTGACTTGGCCGCGGTACACCAGACACAACAAGGAATATCTAAACATCGCAGACAATTTCCCCACGGGTAGATACGCGGATCGAGAGAGGATGGAGTTCTGGAACAACATCTACAAAGAAGCCGGCCTTCCGCATATACTGTCATAAAATTCTAGATATATTTGGATTTAGACTATTCAATCATTACATTTGTAATGATTACCAACGATTGAATAATCTTTCTCGCGCGATAAAGGAGTTTCGGCGTTATGGAGTTGCGGGTGTCATGTAGTTTCTAATATTTTTATATTTTACTAGCCAAAGCCACAGATAGTGTAAATACTGGTTACTACGCTTAAGTTAAAAGGGGCTCAGTCCCCGCCCTCTATATATTATGGTGTAAATTAAATTAATAAGCTCAATTAATATCGGTACAGATTTCCAGAAATGTTAAAACATACTAATATGTGTTTCAATATTAGTGTTGATTGAACATACCAGTTTTTTTATGCAAACAATTGTACTAAGAAATTAAACTATAATAGTTATATTTGTTGTGTAATATTCTTATGTGTACGATGCGGAATGCGATCGCAAAGTCTGTGCGTACGTATTTACGTACCACATTGCGTATACCATTGGAGTAACATTATGAAGATGTCACTAAATGAAACAAAATATACAATTCCCAAAAATAATAGTTTCTATTCAACTTAATTAATCGTAACAATTTCATATTAATAACATCAATAATAAAATTAAAATAATTACATAATTCAACAGTAACTTATTAAGATATTATCATCACATAAACTATTATAAGCGCGATTAGCTACGCGCGCTGCCATTGAGTATTTTATGTTAATATATTTGGTATATAAAATATCATACAAAAGATATAAAATTTTGAACCATGTTATCTTTTCGGCAGTGATGTAAAATAGGAACTTTGGTTTGATGTTATTGACTTAAATATTCATCTTCGTCATTGTGGATTATATTTTGTGTGCAATATTAAGTAACAATTCATTAATGTAACATAATACATATAAAAAATATTTAATTATAATGCAAAAATATTATCTACCTACACAAAAATAATGTTATAAAAATATATCCATAATATGTCTTTTCGATTCTGCATTGAATCATTTTAATTATGGCACAAGCTTAAATAAGGCATATTATAAAGCCTTCTATAGCGTGGACGCTGAAACATTTTGATTAATTAAAATTCTCCAACGAACGCGTATTACAATGCTACGAGACGAAAATAGGAAACGTCTACAGAAAATTAAAAGAATGCAAAATATTATTCTACCCCGTGCATATTTCACGGTTTTAGTGGTTGTCTCTGTAATGAGTACATTAAAGGGTTTTGAGCGTTGTTACTTTTTCACCTTATCAAAATGGCAAATTTCATTCTAAAGTTTATCAATAAAAATTTATTAATTTGAGTAAACGAAATTGCATATTTCCTACTTTAGTAAGTCCTGCTTGTAGCAGTAGGGTTTACAGGCTGAGGAAATAGAATGCGATAAAGGCGAGTGCGTACAGCGCGCCGCTCGCTGCTAGGACGCACCGCACGGCCGCACGCTGCGCACGCGCCGCCCCGCGCCGCGTCACGTACCGTGCCCCGTACGGTACCGAGTAGCATTGAGACGCGCCTAGTACCTCGTACTGGACCGTGCCGGCCGATATGTCGGGAGCCAACGCTTCGTACTGGACCGATACGTCGGGAAGTTGGGATATTTGGATGTTTGACGCGTTTGCATGTTTCCACGCGTCAGGCTTTTCGAGGGGATAGTGCGCCTCGTCCAGCTCAGATGGTACTGGATTAGGGTCGGGACCTACGTCCGGCTGACTTCTAGTTACCCGGCTGGCTAATCGCGACGCTAATAACCGCGAGCCGCAGTACGCTTCGTACAATACGTCGTATAAGTCTCGCCCCTCACCATCCTCTTTGCTACTGCGCTTGAGTGAGTGAGATGGTGGTTCGTATCGTGGTTGCGCGCCGCCCGCCGGCTGCCGACAATCCAGCGGCAGTATACGTGGAGAGTAAATACTCGGTACTAATGCCGCGCCGAACAAACGGGGCAGGTCGCGGCGGGCGCGACGCACCGCCCCATATCTATTAGGGCGATCGGTTTGAACGTAGGTTCCTCGTATAACGGCTGCCGGGGGCGGCCGGGGCGGAGCTAGAGTGGGAAGGGGCAGGTGATGCGTCGAAAGTTCCATTTTAAGTCGTAAGGGCAGGCCGTAGACGAAGTAACGGTCGCTGTAGACGAGGGCGGGCGCGGCGCGAGGCGGGGGGGAGCGGCGGCGCTGCAGCAGGCGGCGCAGCGCGGTGCGGTGCGGTCAGTCCACGAGCGGGCGCGCACGCCGGGCCGACGCGAGGTCAACCAGGGCCTCCAACGCAGTCGCGGAGCTCCAGGCCTGCGTGCGGCACGAGTCTCGGCAGTACGCGCCGCCAGCGTTAGTCAGCTCCGGCAGCCCGCGCCACGCAGACGTCCGCAGCTCGCGTGCCGCCGTCGCCAGCGCCGTGTACCCGCCCGCCACGGCCCGCGCCGTTTGCCCGTTAGCGCGCGCGAACGCCAGCCGCGCCCGCACGTAGAAGCCGAGCGGCCACACCCACTCTGGGCCCTGGTGGTAGTTGAAGCCGTGCGCGACGGACGCGTCGGTCGAGTCGTTTGAGTTGTCGTAGTCGCCACGGTAGGCCCAGTCACCCGGGTCAAGCGTCTTCAGCCCGAGCGGGCCGAGCAGCAATTTCTCGACGTTGTCGAGTGCGAGCCACGCGTGCTTCGGATCGAATAAATCGGGCGACACGGCCATAGCGACGACGAAGTTGCACCGCAGCTGGTAGTCGGCCCAGGGCTGGGACGCGCCGTGGGAGTCCTTGTATATCGCGCGGCGGTGAACGAGGTCGGGGCGCAGGTCAGCGGCGCCGGGCGCAGCGGGCACCCAGAACAGGCGCTCGAAGGCGCGACGGATACGGTCAGCCCACTGCGTGAACGTCCACGCAGTGACGGCGCCGTCGGCGTGCACGCGCGTGACTCCGGCGTGTGGGTACCGGCCGGCGGCGTGTGCGGCGGCGAGCCATGTGGCGGCGGCGTGGGCGAGCGCAACCAGCTCGACCGCGCTGCCGTCACGCGGCGTGGCGGGGCGACCGCGCGTGCCGGCGCGCTCGGACGAGCCCATCTTGTCCATCCAGGTGCCGCAGTTGGCGTCGTTGCCGCCAAAGGGGAAACCGGTCTCGGGGTCGATACCTATTTGCACGTTGAACCCGCGGTCGGTCATGTGAGCGTCGATGTCAGGGCCGGCTCTGCGCTCGCGGAAAACGCGGCCCTGGAAGTGGGCGTCGAGCGCCTCTTGCACGGTGTCGTGAAGCGGCTGATCGGCGGCGCCGGGCTGCTGCGGCTCGCTGTCGTCGCGTGGGAAGATGCGCGACACCGGCAGAGACAGGATCGAGTACCCGTCGGGAACCTCCGTGCAGTACTGGCGAAGAAGTTTCAAGTTATGAGTTTCAGTCCGACCATACAAAACAAAGTGATTATACTGTAGAGAGTCTCCTGTATTGAGTCCACTATGAAAGTTGGTGCCGCAAGTGTAACTTTTTTTTAAACTTTTATTCGGACATTCGTGACGTTAGGACGTTTGCTCATTCGAATCGAAAAAAAATCTGTTTTGGTTACTGAAAAGTTAAGAAAAAAATAACAATACCTGTTTAATACTAAGCAGCCACCACCAGACGGCATCGCGACAGTTGTACCGCGCGTTGCGGCCACCGTCCAGAAGGTTCGGGATCAGACCGTGACGGAGACACGCGCCGAAACCCAGGATGTGGTTCTTGGCGTCCTAAAGGAGATAGTGAGAATGTTGAAAAACTCTTAAAATGATTTACGCAAATCGACAGTGTTGGGTCTGTTCGGGGTTGGGATAGATATAAACAAGAGATCAAAAATCGAAGGGTATGAAATATAAGATCGAGCCACGCGCTCGGTAGGATGTTCGGTTAGATAGAACATTATTTTTAGCCGACTTCCAAAAAAACGAGGAGGTCTTAAGTTCAGCTGTATATATTTTTTTAATAAAATCGAAAGTAATGCATAGATGCAGAATTACATAACTAGCTAAATTATAGGTTATAAGACAACACGCGATGTACGGGCATTGACCCGTACAAATGATAGTAGAAAAAGAAACTTATAGCATAAGTCATAAAGTGAAATTTTATTTAAATTTTCTTTGGTCGCGATCGCTTGCTGTTAACTTTCATTCATGTGACAGGCGTCGTTGGAGTAAACAAGTTGAATTAACTGTACCTCATATCGTCCGGTCAGTATGAATAGGCCGCGCAGCGCTATGAAGGTGTCGCGTCCCCAGCAGCGCATGTAGCCGGTGGCGAAGTGCGGCAAGCCCGCCGACAGCGCCGGCGCGGGCGACGGCGGCAGCGACGGCGACGGCGGTGGCAGCGGCGCTCCAAGGACCACGGCCGTTAGCTGTAAAATAATAATATATCAATTAACACTTCACACCACGTTAGTCTGGTCTCCGAAAGACTTGTGTAACGGAAGATATTTTCTTTTTTTTTAAGAAGATATTTCCTAACGTCTGAACCGATTTTTCAGTTGTTAGATTTATTCAGGGGGACTATAGAATGGTCGAAACTTGAGATTCACTAATGTTGTCCAATTTGAGTCTGTTAGTACATATAAAAATGAGTCGCAATATGTTTTAGTAAGCACATAACAAGACAACAAGGTTTTTTTTTCTTAATGTGTCATATCAAATGAAGAAAAAATACCTATAAAAAATTTTAGAACATTTCTTTCGTATATCACAAGTTACGATGACGTAACCTCACCGATTTTGCCAAATTGTAGTTCTTAGATACAACGGAACGACTCTGTCGGGGCCGCTATCATACCTGCACGCTAGTCAGCGCCAGCGCCTGTCGCAGGCGGGGGGCGGGCGACAGCAGCGCGATTGCGCGGCGCGACACCGCGGCGTGCAGCGCGCGCACCACCAGCTCGAAGTACGCGGGCACCAGGTACCGCGGCAGACGCGTCACCGGCAGCAGCGCCGCGCGATACCGCGCCGCGACAGGCGACAGTCGCGCGTCATCTGTTTAGAAGAATTAGAAGTGGTTTCATGTGATTTTCTTATAATCCACGGAATGGCAAATATAAAAGGTACTAGTTTAATCTGGTCTTAACTTAATCGCGGTTTAAATAATATCTTGTATTTCAAATGAAATCAACGGTCCTTTAAATTCTAATAAATGTTTCCAACTTTCGTTTCTTCGCCGTATGCTGGTACAAACTTTCATAGCAAATTTTTAATTTACTTATATTAAAATAAAAATTTCGTGTCAAGTTATTTAGAACAATAGAACTACATACTACACAGAGAGGCAGTAGACGTTATCTTCATACAAACGCACTGCTTGAGGCTTGTATCTGTGCGGCATATTCTAGATGCCCCGCGCGCACACTTATATAAAATCTTAGAAACAGATCACCTGAGCCCGAGATCTGAAGTAAGAAACGCATCGATATTTTGTTTACTTGATGATGACACATTGAATGATGATTAAACTTTGATTTAATGAAGAGTTTAAGAACAGATAATTATATCAATATCTTCATTTTGACATGCGCCTCTGAGCGTGGCAGTGTGTGTTTGTATGAAAACAACTTCCTTCCCCTCTTCATATTACCTCTGACTCTCCATACAATAGGGATGTCGACATGGTCGAAAATTCGCTAATTTTTTTTAAATAAAATTAAAATAAATTGTAAGAGAAATAAGTATCTTCCAAATTTTAGCTGAATAACTTCTATATCGTTTTCGTAATAAGCCTTTAAATTTGGGCAGGCAAGTAAATTTTTTAGTGCTACAACTTTTTAATATACTTTTTAATACATTAGGTTATTAACAATAACTTTTATTAAGATACCACTATCATAAAAGCAACATTTAACAAAGTTATCGAACAGAGTATTCTTGCAGTTCATAAAAACTACCTAGATGTGACGTCATAACTATATATAACATAATCGTTTTGTATGGAGAGTTTTAGGAAGGTAAATTTTATGTTCTTTTTAAATTTCCATATCTTCGAGACAATTTACGCTATCGGCGTCATTCTTTCACCAATATTTCTATTTTCGAGATGTCTTTTATAATCAATAATAATAAAAAAATATTCGACAAGCCGATTATACGTACCCTCTATACGTTTCCAAATATACTCAATGAGCCAGTCCCCAGCGCGCAAGTTGTCGCACAGCGGGTGGCCCAAGTCATCGGCGGGGGCGACTGTATCCAGTAGTGATATGACGCCCTGAGAATTTTAGTATTTAATAACGAAGATTTCTAAAATATCAAGCAACATGATAGTCGGCCTTAGCGCTGAGGGTTATACATATTAGGCAAATTTTAAATACTTCAAGTTAAGACTTAACCAAGATCTATATAGTTTTCAGTTTAATATAGTAACTAAAAATGTAGTTATAAAAGTGCTCTGGATTGTATGATTGTATAAAGCTCACTGCACGCTATGAGCTAGAAATCTACGCGCACGTCCCCATACCAAATTTCAGGAAAATTGGTTCAGCGGTTTGGGCATGATGAAAAAACCTTCGCATTTTTATTATTAGTATTGAAGTATGGTTATAAATCATCATTATTACGATATAAATAAATAAATTATTACGATACCTGCAGGCCAGCGTATACGAGCGGGCCGTGTGCGGGCACGGTGTACACGCCACCGCCGCGCGCGCCCTCCTCGCCGTCGCACATGTACAGTAGCGTACTAAACTCGTCGAGCCGCAGCGGCGCGAGTGCGGCGCTCAGTTCGTCGCGGTCTGCGTCGAGTGCGGCGACCGTCTCGCGGATTGATGAAATCGCTTCCGCCTGTAAAATAGACGAGTTGGTTGTGAAATGAAGATCAGTGTATTGCGTGTTTCGAGTAAACGAAGATGGGGCCTTTGTGGTAAAAGATCGTCTAGAAAGACAGTTCTATAGGAGGAATAGCTTCCACCTGCAAAACGTTGGTTGTGGAATGTAGATCAGTGTATTCTGTGTTTTCAGTAAAGAAAAAAATTCACATGTATCGGAAAATCTTAGCACCAAAGTGAGTCACATTAAAAAAAATAAACATGGAGGTTGTGCCACACCATTAAACGTAGTTAGTATTGGCTCTAGGTCCTTATTTCTTACATACCTGTTCAGGTACAGGCGCGACGCGTACCGCGACAACGGTCCCGGGCAGCACCGTGCGCCAGTCTAGCTCAGTGCGACCGACGTAGTCGCGCGACGCCGCAAACACGCGCGACTGCGTCAACGGCACGCCGCGGCGAACGCGAGTCTCGTACGACGTTAGTCCGCCGATGTAGCGGGCGCCTAACTCGCCTGTGCTGGCTGGAACTAGCGCGCGACCAGTACTCCTGATGCGTAACGTCAAAATGTTAAAACATAATCTTTTTTGCGTAAATGGAAGCTTTAGGATGGAATAACTATTTGAAATGAAGTGAGAATTCTATGTTTAGCTAAATACTTAAACTACATGTTAAAAAAGGTGAAATGGATGGTGATGGAAAGGTCTAGGTCAGAGAATATATTCTTTATTTCGATGAAATGTTCATGTAGGATTTTATTTAATAACGCTAGCGAAGCTGCGGGTAAACGCCAGTACGAAATAATATTTATTTAATACTGGCATATACCCACAGCTTTCTGCATGTATATTATAAATGCGAAATTGTATCTGTCTGTCTGATTTCTCTATATGTCCAAATCACTAAACCATGTTACTGAAATTTGGTACGTGATACTTTGAATCCCGGGGGACAAAGGATAATTTCACTTCATCTTGGAAAATATACGGTTCCCGTTCGATTAACGAATATTGGCACAAAGGAGTTGCGGGCATTAAGATATATTATAATTTCACCAATCGCTCACTTGTAGTCCTTATGAAGAAGCACCGCCTCAAGTATAATCTCTTCCAACTGCCCCTCGAAGGTGAGCGGCTTGAGCGCTCGCCCGGGATACGCCGGATCCGGCGCGCCAAACGCCGTATACGCCACTAAGATCACCGACTGAAAAAATTACCTGTCTCTGTCACTCATATTGCTATCACACACACTACATAATGTCAGACGCATTGAAAGCCGTAGACGTCATTAGGATCAACGACAGAAACATATAGCTGTCTCTGTCACTCATAGTTTTTTCTGTCTACAAAAAGAAAATGGAGGTATGGGACGCCGCATATTATCACCGACTGAAAAATAGAGCTGTCTCTCTAACTCATACCTCTTTACTACTCTTAAAAAGGTTGCATTTTAAATTCTGACATAATTCAATGAAGAAATTAAATAAAGGCTCTTAAATACTTACCTTCCTAGTAGTTGGGTTGTGTCTGGTCACAGCGACTACGTCGGGATCCATTTGGTCAACGTATACCTGATAGAACACATAGAATTATTAGGGTACAGAATAATTATAAAATAATGATTATTGCCTGTTTCACCTAAGTATCTAAACTAGAAATGTTGCGTACTAACGCGTTCCCGTTTCTGCCCACTCTACACATTGAATACAATACAGTTTTTGTCTTTGTCTAAGGCAGAGGAAAAGTCACTTGAAGTACAAACCTGATTTTTTTGTTTTCGAAAGTCTGCCCATAGTTGTGACTCATTCTACGATCGATCGAACGATATTAAATGCCGCGTCCTACTCTCGACAAGCGTTGAAAAGACCTTGTTGGCATGGGATGGCATTAAATAGAGCCCGAAGTTTAATATTAGGGTAACAATAGCGTATAGACGATTCTCGTTCTTAGAGCGCTTTCAATACGGTATATATTCCCACCTCGCTGTACCCAGTAGCGGCTAGCTCCACGTGCAGGCGGTTGAGAGCACGCCGCGCCGCAATGATGCCGTCTTGCTCGCACACCCGCCCCTCCCCGCCTGCGTTACTCTCGTCCCACTCCGTATAAAGACGATTCTCGTCGACGACGTGTATCTGTAAAATATAATGTATTTATTTCAATCATAAGCCAATTAACAGTTTTGCCGTAAGTTTAACATCGTTGCGACGGCCATGTTTTGTATAGCAACATAATATGAAGTTCGGCTCTTATCGTACGTGTCATATCAGCCGACTACGTCGAAACGTAAGTTCAGCAACGTAAGTTCGGCCACGCAACTTCCGCCTGGTGTGTTTATACACTTAGACTAATTTCAATTCACTATTCTCACAAAATAATTTCGGTTGAGCCGAAATTATGTTGCGAGAAGACTCACATGATGCGGCACCAGTTCATCATAACCCCGCGTACTGCCAGTCGCACACGCGGCCACAGCAGTCAATGCGGCAGTTGGTAGTATATCGAAGACGGTCCGTTTAGTGAGGGGGGAGGGATTATCGTGTGTGAGGTCCATGAAGAGCGCGCGGGCGACGGCGGGGACGGCGGCGCGGCGGGGGGGAAGCAGGAACGACCCGACCGGCCGCCCACCGAAACGGTGAACGAGCCGGCCTTCTTCGTGAGCGTCCCAAGCGCTTTGCGCCTCTGGAATTTACACACACATTAAAAATTAAATCTCTTTAAGTTCTCTTTGTTCTTCAGACTTGACAAAAATATTATTTTATGTATTTTAATATCGCGTAAATGATAGCGCAAAATGTTAATCTTACTTTTATTGAGACCACTTTTACATCAAAACATACGCTTTCCGGCACGAAGTGTGCCGTTGCTTGTGTGAGAGAGACGGATATATCAGACGGAGCTACCTCGTATGAGAGCGGTGATGCCGAGGCGGTTGACGAATACGTTGTCGACGTGGTCGCTGTTCGTGAACAGCTCCGCGACTACGTACAGCTCGGGTCGTACGGCGCGCGCGCTGTCCAGCATGTACTCCGCTACCTGTGCAATAAAAAGCATTGTTTACTGTGACTCGGCTCAAAAAATAGTTTTAGCGTGTTTCACAGATAGTTCAACACGGTTGTGCACGCGGCCCTATGTGTGCGTGCGCTTGTGAACGACGCCTGCCGCGTCACTGCCGCACGAATGGGATAATAAACTATGTGGTACACTCATATGGTATGTCCACGCAACTCACACATATACGTGCGACCTGTGCGTGTACCGACTTATTTATACTCACATGTAGCGGTGTGGAATGGCAATTGTCAAGACGGACGCCATCGAACACAGCGGCGGTGCGGCACACGTACTCGCGCATGTGAGCCCAAAGGAACGGACTGTCTTCGGGCTTAGATCCGTACCTGACAAATGGATTAGTAGATTTAATATTTTATAGCAAAACCATAGTGTCAACCGACCAAGACGGGCGGCCGTCGCCCGTGGTTACGGAAAAAAACAAGATGGGATTTTTTCCTCATGATTGACGAACTCTCGAATTAACGAATTAATTGATCCCTGAGAAACCCTTCTCATATGTGGCGCCTCAAAGTTTGGGAAAGTGGTTACGGAAAAATAACAAGATGGGGTTTTTTCCTCATGATTGACGAATTAATTGATCCCTGAGAAACCCTTCTCATAATTTTTAAATAAATACTAAACGAACATACGTAAAAAGTTGAAAAATAAAAAGAAGAAATGTTTTTTACATACCTTCATTAATTGGCAACCAATGCTGTACAAATTAACTACAACCAAATTCGATGCGAAAGTCAAACGACCCTGTCTGGTATCTTACTCATATTATAAACGCAAAAGTTTGAGCAAAATTAATAAAATTCGACGTGGAGGTAGCTGGTATTCTGGATTAACACATAGACTACTTTCTTCACGAGTATCACTGCTGGATACACAAGCTGTATTCAAATAATATAAATTAAAGCAGCGTAACAAATGGCAGGCACTAGCGGGTATGAAGTGCAAAATATGTGAAGAGCGTTTTAAGGAAATAAGAAATAATATTCGAAAATTTCTTTGAGTCTGCGCACATCAACCGACCATTGACGTCCGTTCGTCCCTGACACCGACACTCTTCTTTCAAGACTTTACAAAAGACTCCCCTCCCCCCTTATTGCACGCAATGCGTATCCACCGAGATAACTCACCGCAACTTAACGCTGTCGCCCCAAGCTATGAGCTCCCGACGCAGATACACTCGGCCGCCCTGCTCGGGCGCCGCGAAGTCAGCGAGCGGGTCCGCGCCCATCACCCAGCCGTTGTGGGCGGCGACCGCCCGCCCTAGGTCACCGTAGATGACACCTTCCACCTCTTCAGGTGAGGCGGCCATGTCGCCTGGGTACGTGAAGTATCTGTAAAGTATTAGTTTTGCATCAAAAGTGCGCGACCGATTTACATATCGCTACAAAATACTATGGTCGGTATGCCACGTAGGCGGCATTTGAAACGATTGCATATGGTATGCAGCTAACCATCAAGTTTTCCTTTTTTCCCACTGTGGCCGCTGTACTCACCTAATACGCACCCAGTGAATATTGGCATATTAAACTTTTGACATTTGCGTTAGTAATAATTAATTTATCAAACCTTGCCTAATATTAAATAGCAATACATGCCGCCGTTATCATCCTACATGACAACGCCATAGACTAAGAAACGTGCATTTTATACGTAATTAACGCATACAAACATGCCATACCTGGGCACTAAAGGATGGGTTTCGCTTACTTCTTCCACTTTAGGACCATCTTCTTGCAAGCGAAAGTACCTGAGAAATCATAACAACATTGCTAATAAAATAAATTATAAAACGTTTTTGATAACAGCGCTATGCTTATACGCACCCAGATTTTACGTGCACGCATAGCGAACACATTTAGCGTTTTTTTATATTAACTCTTATACGTATAAAACGTTATACACGGTATATTTTAACGAATAATTATACATATAAATATTATGTAACTTTTCGTTACTAAAAAGGTTGCACAAATTCCTGATATGTGAACACATATCTGCTATGGTAGGCGCCGTAGTCTCGACGTTCAGAAAGTGTACTTAAAGTACTTATTTTGAATAAAAAGATTTTGATTTTGATTTTTTTGATTTTGCTATACAGATTCTCCATACTTCATTTATCATGGGTCTTAGCACGGGACAAAATAATCGACAATATGACAAATAGTCGGGATAAACTGACAGATTTCCTCTGTGAATCCTTTGTCCATCTTGCTTTAAAAAGAAACACTTTTTCGGTCACCTTGCTAAGCCTTCAGATACGTCATGGATAGGCTATGCGGCACTTATCTAGTAAAAGTAGGGCCTGAATGAAACACGTAACATACATCATCCCAGCGACGCAGTTGTCAATAGCAGCACGTAGGTGGCCCTCCACTTCGGCGGCGGCGGCAGCATTAAGCGACAGCAGCGCGGCACGCAGCTCCGCGCAGCACGCCTGCACGCGAGACTGTTCGTCGTGGCAGCCAGCCCTGAAATCATGGATTTGGTTATATTTTGACATTTTTTTTTATTATATATGTTTGTAACTTTTGAGTATATATGGTAAGATTTGGTTCAAATTTAAAACACTGTCAAGTCGGATTCAAACCTTAGACAGTATAAAGTCAAATACAAAAGACTTTTACACGAATTTAATTATTATGTCAATAAGTAGATTTTATTAGTTACGAAAATTTTTTGTAAGCCTCCAACTTGACTCCAATCATTTTAAACACATATCAGTATTTTTGCTATATACAATCAGGGAAGCTGAAACTAAGCCAGATTGCGGAGCTAAGATATCGGTTGCGTTCTGTGAAACCTAGACTAACAGATTACGACTAACATGGAATAGGGAATATATGCGTATAAGACAAAATATATTACATGCAAATTATTATGATAGTAGGCTAAACTATGTACAAAATTATCATAAATCTTAGATTTCCGTTGAGAAATGAGTAAGATGTTAGCGATTTAAGTTTTCTACCCATCTCTTTCTCTCAAAACGTATTTTAGTATGGACTTTGTATGCAGTTTATAGACTGACATTACAGTCAACGTCTGATCTCTCTATCTTACTGACTACTTTAAAGGCTTATACTTAGTTATTTTCAATTTTAACAAAAAAATCGTTATTGAAAAACGACGTAGTCCAATTAAGTTTTTAATTGGACTACGTCGTTTTTCAATAACGATCGATTTTTTAAACCAAAGAATCAAAAATCATGCATTTCACCTATTGACATATTCCGTCCGAATGACGCAGGTCTTTCAACCGGTTTTTTTTCGATACGCCTGTTCCACAACATATTTACAACTCTGACAGATGAAGCATGTATAAAATGTCAAACAAGTTGTGGATAGCCTATCCGTCGCTTATCAGGAAGTAGTTATAACGGCTCTTTAGTATTACAATAATATTTACCTGTATATATTGTATTTGCGCAACGCTAGGTCAATGTCTATGGTGGCGGCGAGTCGACGGCGCTGCGGGTCCGTGATCAGCCGCAGCGGGGTAGACTCCGCGCTGCCTGAGGGTAGTCTGAAAAAGATAGAAAATAAAATTGGAAGTAAAAACAAAAGCAGAAAAAGAAATCTTTACTTTCCTAAAATTAGTATTAGAAAGACACAGTAACGGCGTTAGGGTGAGGCCGACGCTGGGCGACGTCCCGGGGCGCCGGATGCCATATAAAGGGGTGCCTGGCCGATTTTTTCGTAGAAGTTATAGGACGCTTAAGGACTCTCGACCAGGGCGCTGATTTTTTTAAAAAATATATTATATTTATGGGGCAAGCGAGCTTACGGGTTACCTGATGGAAAGCAACTGCCGTCGCTCATGGACACTCGTGACATCCGAGAAGTCGAAAGTGCGTTGCCGGCCTTTATGAGGGAATCGAATAGGGTATTTAGAGAAGTTGGGCCACCGGTAAACTCACTAACGAAACACGATTCTATGAGTTAAGGCGGCCCATTCGTGCCGTAGCATGGCTCTCCCATGGCAATGAGCGTCCGTATTATGTACTTGAGATGGGATAAATGTCTCATTGGTGCACACCTCCACCCGGGATCGAACCTTCACCCACTTGAGTGCCAACCAAAGTTCTTAACCACTAGGCTACGGGCGCTCTAAGACTAGACTGAGATGCGTGTTACCCCAGGGGGGTTATTATGACCTTTTATTCCCAGCCAAGTTCCAGCCAGTCAGCAGGCACGTGACACTAAATACGTTTTGTTACCTAATGTCGAAGTTTGATGTTACCTAATGTCACCAACATGTTTAAAATCCATTCATAGACAACCAAACTAGGATTAATTCAGTCAGAATAATAAGACTTTGTAATACGAAAAAAGAACAAGGCAATTTTTGGCCGTATATTGAATTGCCTGGAACCATGCAGGTTTGTAATGGTCATAATAGCGTCATAATAGCCCCCCAGATAACTACAACAAGCGCGTCAACGCTTCAGTTATCATAATATTGTGTAGACTGACTTGTTGGTAACCAGCTGGTAGAACTTCTGGACGATGGCGTCCACGTCGCACGTGAACATCTCGTGTAGACGCAGCGCTGGGACGCGCTCAGACTCGAGGATGTGACGGATCGCCTGGAAACGTATAAACTCATAAGTGGATGAAGTGGCTAACGGCATGAATCGGCCGGCTCGACGGAAGAACCCGCCTTCTTTTATAAATTAGGAGGCAAACGAGCAATTGAGTCACTTAATGGAAAGAGAACCATCGCCCATAAATACCGCTGGTAATAGTTCTTTGGCATGAAATCTCTGGCGAGTTCCACTCTGCCTGACAAGATGGTACGCGAAAAGGGCACGGCGGAAGACTTCTTCACTCATCCAGATGATGGCGGTGGTAATTTTTTTACGTAGGACAATGGTGAGAAGTTTCAGGTCGTATGATGCCGAACAATTCCTCAGAGTATGTACTCATAAGCAGTAAACCAGTGATAAAGGATGCAGAGCGAATCTACATCTTAGCGCAACTCCAAGGGGTCCACCTTGATTTAAGCACGATGGCAAAGACATGACAGAAAATTTGCGTGAAAAAGCGATTGCGCTGTGTTTCGTCTAGTGAGTGAGTTTACTAGAGGCGCTTTAAAATTTTGCCATACTAAAAATGTACGTACTAAAAGTATCGAGTATCGATAAATGCTTTAGACTCATGGTAGAACCGCTGTATAGAGAGTTAAAATCAGTTGTGCGCACCCAATTTGTGGGTAGGCCTTGTCTACTTAGACGACGCCACCGCGTCAATGCCACATGAATGAAAGTTGTATATTTACGAGCGCACGCACACATAGGGCCGCGCGCACAACCGAGTCGAACTATCTATACCTGTATGTGGGCGAGGGCGGTGACGCGGCGCGGCACGGCGGGCAGCGCGCCGGCCGCGACGTCGGCGGTGAGGCGCGCGAGACACGCGTCCAGCAGCGCGGCGGGGCGCAGGTGCGGGCACCCGGCGCAGTTGTACGTCGCCTCGGGGTGCTCCGTCAGCCATGACGTCTCGTTCGCCGTGTGGTTCAATACCACGTCGCAGATACTCAGCATCTTAAAGCAAAGACATTAGTTGTTGTAGAAACTTACGCAGCACATGTGTGAATAATAGTGTATTTGACACTTTGCAAAAGTAGGTCAATTTATTTCTGACGTAGCCACTTTTCAGTGATTATTTTATCCACTCAAAATAACCTCGCTAATTTTAAAATGTATGTAATTTAATTGCTCACGAAAACGCTGTCCGCCATGATACATGGTACATATTCACATACATCCTGTATGTGACGTCACTAATCGCAAAAGAAACTACTTTTATTTTTACTTTTCTTTTCATTAGCTTTATTAAATTCAAAAGAGGTTCCGTATGATGTGCGGCCGGGCTTATACGTCATATACTCCACACCTACCTTCCATTCGGTTCGCATCTGGCTAACGATCTTCTCTACGTCCTCGTAGGCCGGCGGTCTGCCGGCGGCGGGGTCGGCGTACCGCGGGTCCACACGCAGCTGCTCGGCCAGACTATAGCTAGAACCGGACCCGCCTAGCTCCTGAATAGAAGGTACGATTTAAATTAAGTTTTAGTTAAGTTATAGCTATGCATTTGTTTTAAGTCTGTTTTGTTTATTTCTATCTTTATTGAAACTTGTTATTGGCTCTTAATTTTAGTTATAGTTTTTTAGGTAGCACAAGGTCTTGGGTTGGTTTTGTCATTTTAGACAGGATACAGGCCAGAGCCTAGAATCTAAGCCAAACATTTAATTAACAAAGTCGCATTATTCAATGCACTTAGCACTGAATACTGATGAATAAACATTTTCTCAATGTGTTTGCACTTGTCTAAATAGTGGCATAACAGTCTTGAGTTTTGACCTGTTTGATGAATAATATTACGCAATCTATATTTAGGTCTCAAGCGAATTATTTTAGTAAAAAGAAAGAACAAATAACTGTGACCTTAATTTCTTAAATTCCTTAGGTAACACAAATTGATGCAACACAATACAAGACAGATTTCATTGACGATATAATTTAATATCTGCTGTCTTGTTTCCTCAGATTTTGAACACGCAATTTTTGGTATCGAACATCTTTTACATTATTGTCACAAATTACCTGTATGGGTGTGAAGTGTATCATGTTGTAGCCGGCCTCGTGTGCGACCCGCAGCGTGTTCCGCCAGCGCGGCAGCGGCCCCAGACACTTGGTCAGCACTGTCTGACACATCACGCCGTCTAACGGCATCGGTAGAGCCGGCGCTACACCGAACCACCCGGAGCCCTGCGGCCCGCTGCGCTCTCTAGGAAGGTGGGTAAGTGTCAAGAGAATAGGAACAGACACAAAAACAAACGATAAGGACTTTAGTTTCAATTACGATGTTTATTTAAATCCTAATGTTTTCAAGTTAATAACTCTTCACTTGTCTCTGAGTTCAGACATTACTCGTTACTCTTTATTTAACGTTACATACCATAGTGTCCAATAAAATAAATATTAGTTAACCTTTGTTTAAAGTCACAATTAGATATCCGAGAGAGTTGATTTTGCTATACTCAAAGGTAAACTCGTCTGTACATGAGAGATTTTTCTCTCTTATATTTATTATATACATCATTATTTAAAGCACCATCGCGTCCGCACGCCTGCGCTCGCACGCACGCCACTCCAGCGTGTGTGCGAGCGTATCGTCCGTCTCTCTCGCACTATACTCACGGGCTATCGTACACGAAGTAGTAGTGGAAGGAGCCGGCGCGGGAGAGACGCAGCTCGCAGCAAATGTCGTCATCCGTCACCAACACCGCCGCGCCGAGCGCCGCGCCCGCACGCCCGCGCTCGCACGCACGCCACTCCAGCGTGTAGTATTGTGTGCGTACGAACTCCCGATCTTTGCCTTCAGCTACAAAATGTTATGTTAAATATTATGTATATAAATTGGCCATGCCAGTAAGTATTCTTCGGTACTGAATAGTGCATATTAAGGTTAATAAGCTAGCTTACATCAATCTGAAAATGATTCGAAAGGCAATTAAATGTCGTTAGGACTTTTTGATTCCATGGGCAAATGGGAAAATTTAAACACGAAAATGTCACATTACATGTCCATTAATTGTTCGTTATTGATTAATATGGTGACACAATATACTTTCATTGTAGGCGGCTAAAGCGTTATTAAGTATAATGGGGGAAATTAAAAGAGAGCCAGTTGACGGACCTACGTCATTTGGTCAGAAAATGTCAATGTCAATGCAAATGTAAGACGTGATCTGTCGGCTGAATTTGACATAACACTACTAAATTACTTAGATCCATGATCTGTATCTGTAGTGTCCAATAGTTGGACACAGGTTCAATAAATAAAACAACTTCACTATCACTGTCTGGCCACTGTCTCGGACCGTGGTCTGTACTGGAATGGTAGCAAACTGGTGACGCCATAGTATCCCCACTCTGTGGTAATACCAGTGTAGTAGCCTCTGTGGTAATACCAGTGTCATTCAAGTACCTTTTCGGAGTACGGGAGTTAATATCGTTTATTATAAATCTCAGTAAGTCAAGTATCTGTTTCAATACACTACAGTATGTGTTTCAACTTCTCTGATTGTACAATATAAATAAAACTTACAGCCATCTGCAGGTGCATAGTTGGTGTAGAGAGTGACTTTCTTGCCGAGCAGACTTGGGCCCGGCTCGAATTGCAAATAGGTCCCTTTGTCGAACCTGAAGTGAAACTCCTTGTTAATAAAACTCTATACTAATCATATAATGCAGAAGAGTTTGTTTCATCGCGCTAGCCTCAGAAACAACTGGCCGGAATTAATTGATTTTTTTTTGTTTTGGATAGTCTATTCATCAAGCAAGGCTATATAGGCTGTAAAACATCACGATATGACCGATAGGAGCCGAGCAGTAACAAAAAAATGTCGTAACAGGCTAAATGTCCAAAAACAAAAAACCCGACTGCAGGAATGCAATATTTGAACTGATTGTGAATTTGGCGCCAAAAATCCGCCATTTTCTTTTATTTTGTTATATATAGCTCTCACAGAAAATAAGAATCTAACGACATTTTTCAAGACCAAATTCATCAAGCCTTTTAGGCTGCAGAGCATGCAAAACAAAACATACATACATACATATATGTATACATACATACGGACATAAGTACAAAAACGAAACGTCGAAAAACATAAATCTCCTTCTCCGTTTTAACGGAGAAAAAAACGGGATAATTTTAACCATAAACAAAAGAGTATTACTTGTATGATTATTGTATTATTTGTATGTTCATGTGAAAAATTCAAAATATCGTAGTGTGTGTGTTGTAATGTGCATAGCATTTCATTTATTTAAAATACGCAAGACTTAAGCATATTCTGAAATAATATTGATATCCTCCTCCATGTCAACTTTAACTGGGAGAAATTTCATCTACGCGTCTTTCGTAAAAAGGGGATACAAAGTTTTCCGCTCTCGTATTAATATAATATAGAAGCTAGACAAGCAAACTTGTATTGCTTTGCACTTAAATTATATTTAATGAGCTAGATGACGCATTTAACTCCCTTGAACCTGAATTCCTTGACAGCACGAAAGAGTATCTCCATAGCAAATGTCGGCAAAATCCGTCGTGTGGTTTAGGTGTAAAAGAGGTTAATACAGGCAGTTACTTTCGCATTTATAATATAGATATGAAAGTACATTAAAAAAAAGCAGTGTTCTATTGGTAAAGATAGTTAGCTCTGTCTCTCTGAGATATAAACACGCTGGACTGGCAGCCTAGCCATGGTAATTGGTAAAGGAGATTTGATTTGCGTCATTTTGGCGCAAATGGCAGTGGTAAAAACGGAAACTAAATGATAGAGATGGGTTAATAAGATAAAATATATGGAAAAAAAATGTATTATGTAGCTCAATTAAAATTTTATCGACAGAAAACTTTTAGCACTATTAAATGTCATTGTTTTTATTAATGAATAAGCGGCCATTTGCAATTTACGTCAAATTTAGTTCCTTTCCCGACCAGGCGGGGCGTTTTAAATCATATCAGTAAAGAGTCATTTCAAAAGGTATCATCAGTCCAGAGTATTTATACAGAGTGTAACAAAAGTAAGTGATAAAACTTTAGGGTTCGTATGTGTCTCATATGTTAATTTCACTGTTAAAATATGAGCGGTAAATGCGATTTTTATTTTGTAATTTTTATTGGAAAACGTGTAAAAAATTTGTATGTCGCTGAGGCGCTTGTCCATCAAAATCACAAAATTTCTTTTTGCTTTCAGCGCTGCTACTTTTAAAGTAAAATCTATAATATCAGTCACATTAGTCACACCTGTATAATAGAGGTCAGTGACACAACTTGCATTCACATAGCAGGGATGCGGCAGGCGTCGTAAGAGCAATAGAGGGTTACCGACGCATTGGGCCGAGCGCACAGTTGACTTGAACTAACGGTATAAGTACTCACCTATACAAAGTAGCATCATGATGCTCCCCGTGCTCGAGGGTTATGACACGCACTTCCCGCTCCTCATCCAGTACGACTACCGCCTCGCTCGCCCGTTTCCCCATGCCTACCTGTCTCTGAAAACAATGAACACAGAAAAATACTTTATTGTTCATTAATAAAAAGGGTACAATTATGTCATTAAAGCAATATCGCTTCAACCGCAGTCCGCAGGTTTTACCCGCATACACTCGACTAATATTAAGATCATTTTTCAGGGTTCCGTAATTCCGTAACTAAAAGGTAACCCTATTACTACCTAATTCTAAAACCAGACCCTATTACTAAGACTTCTAAGGCCGTCCGTCTGTCACTTTACCCGTCTGTCTATATTTTTCTGATAATAGATGTCACTGCTGGTCGTCTAAATCTGCTTACATTTATAGTTGTTTAACATTAAAAGACACGTTTTCCCAATTTTTTGCTATGACTGGTACGGAACTCTTCGTGCGCAAGAGGAACTCGCAATTAAACGGTTCTTTTTTTCATGTGAAATTATAGAACTTCCAAATATTATATATCCTTTAATCTCCCACACGATACTATACGTTTCAATAGGAGATACACTACTAGCAAAGTAGAAATATGTTAAGTAGTTAACAATAACTTCCTATTAATAATATTACTATTTTAATAGGCCACAATAATTATACGGACATAATACGACATAATTATTCTCCACAAGTATTTCAAAATGTTTTTAGTACAGCTACTTATATCCATCACAGAATAACACATATGAACAACCTTATCAGAGAGTTTATCCTGCATCTTCCTACAGTACGTGCTATGACGGGCAAGCATGTTGAATAGAAAACACAACAATACTGTATGATATGTTTGTAATGAGTGTGATCCTTCTATTCTAAAGGGACAGTTAAACTAGCGAGAAACCCCGAGAACCAACCGTGAACACTGAACAGGTTCTTGGCTTCAAGCTCTCGCATTTGCGAACATTAGAAAGACTCGAGAGATGATTGCTCGCTTCTCGTCGTCAGAATATGCGGTCTACGCGTTACGGACCGACATAATTGATTTCCTAAAATTCAGGTAACCACTTATTATACGTACTGGATAAAACCTGATGGCGGGCAGTGGCGTCGCCAAGTCAAGCGGAACCGTTTCGCCGCATTTTCAGCCTCCTATATGAAAACCTCTGGATGATACCAGAAAGCTGAAGTTTTCTCCATCTAGTAAGGTCACACATACTTGAAATCCGAAAATTCAAGTCTGTAGGTGATTTAGTTCTGAAGTTAAGCGATAGCAAAATTTCGCAATTTCGACACTCACTCACTCACTCATGATCATCAAAATAGAACTGTGAATTCAGAGAGCTGAAATTTGGTACAAAGCTTGGGTTTAATGATTCCATAAAGGGTAAACTATGAAAACTAGGATATTCAAAAAAAATCGAATTTAAAACTGGCAAAAACCATGACTATTTTGACGACTGTTGCGATTTTTTACACATATTACATCTTGAGATAAGAAGTAGGTAGTGGCGTAACTACAAGGTGGCAAACCCACAAAATGCCACGGGCCCCCAGCCTGAAGGGGCCCCCGATAATTGCTTGACGTGTTTTTGTATTGAATTGACATAGAGGAACGAAAACGAATTTGCCACGGGCCTCGAACGGTATAGTTACGCCACTGGAAGTAGATCGGGGCAGCGAAGTAGATAAGAAAAAAATACAAAGATGAGTATTAACAAAAACCGTGCCAAAAATAACTTTTCTACAAAAAGAAGTGAAATCCCATTAAAAACATTCTACAAAAAAAACAGGCCGATTGAACTGCTTATCTCTCATAAGTAATGAAATCTAGACAAAGGCGTGCTAAATCAAAGGATCCTTACTGTCATTTGTATATTATCACAGTTGATGTTATATGAAGACATAAGTGGAAGAAGCGGATAACTAATATTTTGCAATTCTTGCCTCGAAATTATCGCGTTCACGTCGCAAGTTAAAGTGAGAGATTTCTCGCGACAAATCTCGTCGTGAGTGTAGATGGGTTATTATAACAAGCCTAAAACGGGATACTCGTGTATCAATTACACTCCTTTGTCTTTTTTTCTCTAGGTAACTAGGTCTCTCAACCGCATCTCTATTGTTCCATCACCATATGTAATTCTATATTTTTACAAGTTTATTTAACGTTACAAAAGGAAATAGACCATATTTTGGTCAAAGTAATAAAATCTTTTTTTTTCTAAATTGCTTAAGGAAAATTGAGAAAACGTGTTTCCGAACGTTAAACAGCTTTAAGGTCACGTGGTATCAAGCGATGGCAGACGAACTGCTACGCCATCTAGTATCTAAAGGAATAAACTAGCAAAAAACACGTTTGTTGTAAGGAAACATTTACAATTTTAAGGAAACATTTACAACAAAAAGAAACAATTAACAATTTATTTTGTTTTTAGTATTTGTTGTTTTAGCGGCAACAGAAATGCATACTGTGTGTAAATTTCCAATCTTTAGTTATTACCCTTCTTGAGATACAGCCTGGAGACAGACAGATGGACAGACATCTAGGTCAAATCATTTATTTTGGATATGTGTGTAGGTCTAGGTGTTCCATTGAGTTTAGTTGCAGCACATAGGCCACTTATAACTGAGACCTTTTTACCGGACTACGAAGCAATAAAGAGGGTTATGATATTGACCTGTATGTTCCCTTGTAACTTTACAAGTACTTATCCTATTCGGACAAATGAGGTGTCTCTGAAAGCCTCTAGATTGTCCGCTGGTAGGCGTGGCGTCACGTTTAATTGACTATATATTAGCGCCATCTCCCCCAGATGGCTTTCACTTCAAGTGAAGAACAGAAAAATATATATTCTCTGACGGTGGTTTTTGTTTATGGTTGGAGTATGTAAATTTAATGGCCTGGTAGTTGGCCTGGTAGTGGCCTGTGAGGTTAAACGAGACCTGCTAAAGTGAAGTCTGTGATTGAATTGAGAATAGATTTTTTTATAGCTCCTAAATACAATGGATTTAATATTTATCAGTATTTATGGTCGAATGGCGACCATAGGACGACCTCTAGTACTGTTATCTAACATTTAGAAATCGAAATAAAAAAATACCAAAAGTAGGATAGCCCAAGGCCCAATATAATTGAAATAAATATAATGTTTAAAAAACTAAAACCCTTCTATTAAAACACACTCTAAAAAGTAAAATTTTTAGAGTGTGTTTTAAACATGTACATAACACTATATTTTCTTGTTTCTAACTTTTTAGAATGTGTTTTAGCAGTCAGGTTTTAGTTTTATAAATGTTATTCACCTTTTGGGTACACAACCCAAAAAAATAACTTTTTAGAATAAAATATAAAATGAAGATAAATTAATGACAAGCACTTTATAACTTACCTGAAAACACCCTAATTTGATTATATTAGAAAAACAATTAAAGACCATTTTTGAAACTTATTACATTAGACCTGCAATGGAAATGGCAATACTGGCTTTGATTATCAACATCTCTAGCAATACTTAACGCCTATTAATATATTACAATAGAGCTGTTTATAGTGTTATTTAGCAATGAGAATTGTATGGTAACACTTTATCTGAACATATGAATCTTCATACTATGCTAGTAACTTACAAAAGGTGTATGTCAAAGAAATAGCTTAAAATGATAATAAAATTTTATGAATGTGATGAAATGTAACTGGAATTGTTTGAAATGAAAAAAACTCCTCCCAAAAAACTGGATCAATTTCAATGAAAATGTTTAAGTGTGTTTAGGGAAACTTGAGAATGGTTTATATTAGTAAACTGAGATTGCCTTGTCCTGCCAATCCAAACCTACCTACCTGTCAAAAATATTCTTTTAGTATTTGTTTTTACATATATCACAGAACTCCTCCCAAACGACCAGACCGATTTTGATTTGCTGCTTTTCAGATCCGATAGTATGTAAGTAATATTAATATCTATGGACGCTTCACACCACGTCAGTCTGGCCCTGTGCTAAGTACTCGAGTAATATCTTAGAGAAATCTAAAATTATTTTGTTTGCGGCAAGTGGCAACATTCAAATTTTTGGTAAAATATTCCTTTTTTATTACTATTTTACATTTATTAATTAGTTTACTATATACTGAAATAAATAATTACTATGATAACAGGAGTAGTAATTATGAAATGTTTCTATCTGAAATTCAAACTTATCAAACAGTTTTACCAAGCAACGCACATGAGACATACTAGAGCAACATACAATTATTATGTAGGTATAACTATTATTACGTTTTACATAACAAATAGAATTTAGGGGTTCAGTGCCAAGTTCTCTGAGCCAAAATAGATGCTAATCAAAATAATACTAACAAATTAGGGACATATTGTACACTAATAAATGAACTTATATTACTCACTTCATTGGATTACAGATATTATAGCTGTGCCCCAGATGTGCTACCAGCATAAAAAGTAACCTATGTCTTAAGCCAGAATATCAGCTAGCTCCATGCCGAATTTTGTAGAAATTTGTCAAGGTGTTTAAGAGTGAAGAAGTAATAAATATACACACTCACAAACTTTTGCATGTATAATATTAAGATAATTTTGTTTGTTCTACTAATCATGCAGGTTAACACTTTAGTACAGGTCAGCTGAACTCTTAAAGATTTTTTGCATATTTCATGTTAAGTTTTATGCTAAAAAATAAAACTATATATAATATACAGTTCTGTACCCAATTGGTAAAATGACCCTATGTTGTGTGTCGGTCTCTAGGCTTTATCTCAAGAATGGTAATTGCTAGAGAGTTAAAATTTTTACATATGATGTATTTTTCTTGCTACTAATAACTACAACAAATACTAAAAACAGAAGAAATAAAATACTGTGAGCTCTCATACATAAACATGTAAATTTTTGCCTTTTCTTTCTTTTGATAAGTCCCAACGTAATAGTATCAGTCGTGAAGCGAAAAATTATTTTGCTATTTATATTTTATAATATCAAAAGTAATTCATAGCCAAATCATCTTCCCAAAAACTTAAAATAAAGATAACGCTAATCTTGTATACTTACTTGTGATTTTATGTTAAAGAGGAGTCATTAGTTCCCTTATAGCACTGAAATATGCTGCTTTCTATACGACTGTTTTACAATTCATAAATTACTTTTATCGGCATTAATAAAGAATTAATATTTTTTACAAATAAATATATTTAATTTGTTTTGACTTTTATGAACTTGTTTTGACAGTTGTCACCTCAAAGTGTCCTTCAAAATCATCTGTGATAAAAATGCGTTCATTAATGCAAATGTCAACACTTTATTACAGCCTTTAAAAAATTAAGAAGACAACAACTTCCACGCTATCTTCTGCGTTCACATCAAATAATATTGATTATGGAATACCCAAAGAGAAAGACGTCATGCTTTATTGATTGATCTTTCGATGAAATCACAGACTGCCATGAATCAAATATACATGAACCCGGATTCCGCTCCAGTAATAGTGTCAGGTCAGCCCTTACCTCCCACAGACCAGGAATTAGTTGTCACTTCCACAAGATCTTGATGGCGTAAGCGTGATCACTGATCACAACATGCGGTATAATAGTTTATAATCTAGACCAATAGAGAGAAATGTTTTAAGAACTTTTAATAAGTTCAAAAAACTAAAATATTATTTACTGATTGATAAGCCAAGCCAAGACAGGCTAGGCCTCGTTTAAGGGGCTTAAGACTATAATTGGGGGGCGAAGCGAACCCTCTATATCCCACTCCCCGTACATATATACTATAAATTTGTAAATTAACATAAAAAAGAAATACTTTGTTTTGAATTTTTATAATTTGCTCAGTGTTATTTAATATTTTCTTGCTCCACTCAAAGGTTTTTTTATTTAACTACATTATTTTCTATAATATAAAAATAAGTCGAGTTTTCCTTTCTGACGATATAACGACGATTTCGATGGTTTTGCATATGTCGGAAAGATCTCAGGCTCCATTAGATTTGTAGCAAAAGATCAGGAAAAATTTCAAGAGAAAAGTTACTGCGCGGGCGGAATCGCAGGCAACACACACTCTGCCTAGTATTACATAATTTTATACGATTGTAATAATTGTAGTTATAATATGTGCACTTCATTAATATTTATAAATAGTCTTATCATGTTTCATGTATCAAAATATAAATATTGCTTTAAGATTATTTTCACCTTTAACCTAACAAATGAATGTTATCTAGTGGCACGGCAGTGGCACCGCCAATTCGAGCACGAAGCAAATACTGCCACGTACCTTTTTTTATAAAAATAAGAGCGCAAACGAGTTACCTGATGGAAAGCAACTACCGCCGCCTATAGACACTCGCAACATTAGGGTTGCAGGTGCGTTGCCGGCCTTTAAAAAGAGGGAATACGCTCTCTTCTTGAAGGTTTGTAGGTCGTAGCGGTCCAGATATACTACTGGTGATAGTTCATTCCATAGTTTTACTGTGCGGGGCAGAAAGTTACGCGAAAATTGTGACTGACATCCATCAAGACAATATGGGTGGTAAATTTTCCGCGTAGGTCGATTGCGAAAAGTTGAAGGTGGAATGATTTCAAACAATTCCTCTGAGCACTCCACGATAAAGTCTATAAATGATGCAGAGTGAAGCTACATCTCGGCTCGGCAGACTAAGGGAGAGGCATTGGCGCCTCTCCCTTAGTCTCAATCGAGTGGACAAGTCTTTTTCGGCTCTCCTATTTCTATGGCATAGACATTTTAGAAGACGGCGTTAGTGCACCCGATCCCCAAAAAAGGTGATCGCTCCAATTCCTTCAACTACAAACCAATCGCAATAACTTCCCTCCTTTCTAAGATAATTGACAGCATTATTAATACTAATTAATAATGCTAATATAATTGAGACTAAGGGAGGAAGGACCAATGCCTCTCCCTAAGAAACATGTACTAGGGAAAAAATAAAGTAAACGTTTAAATTGACAACCACCAAAAATGGAAAAAAATTCAAAATATCTATAAAAATTCTAAGTTATCAACCCTAAACTTTTAATACATGGTATGAGATGTCCGTCTTAGAGCTTTCATTAAAACATCTGTCATAAGATCCTCTGATGGAATAAAATTCAAAGAAATTGTATTTTCCACAACTTTCTCTCTTACGAAATGAAATTTCGTGTCGATGTGCTTACTCCGTCCGCAATGGATTGGGTTATGTGCAAATTTTTGCGCACTCTAACTGTCACCAAAAAGTGAAACAGTATCTAATCTACCATTTACCTCATGAATAAAGCTTCTTAGAAATACGATTTCTTTTGCTGCAGAGCATAGATCATATATTCCGCTTCTGTAGAGGACAGCGCAATCGTAGGTTGCTTTTTTGCTTCCCATGACACGGGGCCATCACCTAATATAAATACACATTCTGTATAAGAACGACGATCGTTAAGATCATTAGCCCAATTTGCATCTACAAATCAGTTAAAAACTTACCAGTTTTTCTATAGGTAATACTATAGTCTATTCTACCTTTCAAGTACTTTAAGACTCTTCTTGTGTGACTTTCCTGGATTCGTATTGAATTGGCTGAGGTAGCTCATAGTATACGCTATGTCTGGTCGTGTATTAATAGCAACGTACATTAAGAAACCTATTAATGCTTAATACGACCGACAATCTTCAAATAATTCCGTTTCATCCGGTTCCGACATAATGCTCTTGCATCGCGGTATGGTCGGCGGTTCCTGTTCCCCATCATCAAGAGTCGAGTTGGAGGCAAAGAGCTTGCCGAGAAGATCGGTTTTCTCCTTTGCGTCGTAAGCCAACGATCCATTTCCTACGTGTAGAGATGGGAGGGATGGCGTGCAGAAATTTCCTTCAATAGCTTTGGCAAAAGATCAAGATGCATGGGTTCCTGAATAAAAGCTTTCGATTCTCTTGTCAATTCTACTGACGTGCCATTTCTTTGCCCTAGCGATCTCTCTTTTGAAGGACCTGGAGGCAAGGCTGTGATCTTTTTTAAAGCGCTGGTATTAAAATACCGAGAGGAAACTGCGTGGTCCAGAGCATACGCCTCCTGCTTCCAACGAGAAGCTTTTTTAAGGATGAACCAAACCGGGGACGAAATCTACTGCTAGTCGGCACTACAGTCGATGGAATGAAAAGTTCCATACACTGTACTACCACTTTGACAACAGAGTTAGCAGTTGTTCTCAGAATCATCCTGCGAGAAGCACAACTTCCCCCAAGGGTAGGATGCAAAAAACGACCGCATCCCGTCCCAGTCTGCCAATTTTAGTGCCTCTCCTGACGGTATTTAACAGCACGCAATACACTCGATCAGTTAAGGTTCGATTTATGCGTAAGTAAGAAAGCGCGCTCAAAGGCAGTTATCAATGTTATAAAATTGTTGGCGTTCAGCGTGGCGCGGTCAGAATTTGAACTAATAGTAACGTAGCATAATTGATATTAACATTAAAGGGTTTTGGGTTAATACATACAGTATTACAATTCAATCGAGACTTGGCCTATTTTTTACAGAATAATATGCTTAGGCATACGATAGTATTTTATTTTGTACGTGACTTGGTAGATTAGAGTAGGACTTCCTATTCAAAGTAAAATAACCACGATGAACGTTATCATAACTGGAGCAGCAGGATTCCTTGGGTCTCGGCTGGCTGATCTACTTCTTGAAAATTTAGAAATACCAGTGGATCGACTTCTACTCGTGGACACCGTCGCTCCGCCCGAACGAAAGGATCCTCGAGTTTTCTGCATGGCTATCGATCTCACAGCAAGAGACGCAGCAGAGAAAATCGTCCAGCCGGGCTACAACCTGCTTTTCCACTTGGCGGCCGTTGTCAGTGGTCACGCCGAAGCCGACTATGACCACGGCATGCGAGTCAACTTCGAAGCGACTCGTGCTCTGCTCGAGAGGATACGGCACACTGACCCGAGCATTAAGTTCGTTTTTACCAGCTCGGTTGGCGTTTTCGGTGGAGAGCTTCCGTCGGTAATAGACGACTTCACGGCGACCACTCCGCAAAGTTCGTACGGTGTGGCCAAGGCCATGTGCGAGCTGCTCATCAACGACTACTCTCGTCGTGGCTACGTGGACGGGCGGATAGTGCGTTTGCCGACAGTGAGCGTGCGGGCAGGGGCGCCTAACCAGGCAGTGACGTCGTTCGCCAGTGGCATCATCAGGGAGCCTCTTAAAGGAGAGGTGTGTGAGGTTCCCGTCAACAGAGATCAGGGTCTGTGGCTGACGAGCCCGGAGACAGTATTACGTAACATCGTGCACGGTGCTGTGGTTCCAAAGGAGGCATTAGGACAGTGGCGCGCCGTCAACCTGCCCGGCTTCACTGTGACCGTCCAAGAAATGATCGACGCCCTAGCCAAAGTTGCCGGAAAAAAAGCGACCGATTTAATCGTTTTTAAACCTGACGAAAAGTGTTCACGCATTGTGGCTTCTTTGCCGATCAAGTTTGATAACAACCACGCACTTACCCTAGGATTTGAAGTCGATAAAGATTTTGTGGAAGTCATCAAGTCGTATATTCGCAGCACACAGTAATTGTTTAGTTTTAATAAGCAAAGTAAAATAATAAACATTACTATAATGATACTCTTTGCTGTATTTATAACCTTCGCAAACATAACACACAAATAACTTCTAATAATTACAAAAATCTATATTATCAGAATTTGACAGCGCCATCTAGTTACAAAGAACGTAATCTCGCAGAGTCACCTGTCTGCGTCAGCGCTCTGTCGTCTGCAAGTGCCACTCGCACTATGCCACGCTCGCGGTACACTATAGCACACTCTAAACACTTCGCATTGTATACAACTGAGGCTTTACAATTTTATCGTCAGCTCCAAATTGTAAACTAATTCTTAATCTAAGGTTCCAAAATCCAAGTAAGCTGTCGTGTCGCTTAAACTGCCCCACTCGGAAACCAATATTTTTGACTAAGGCACTGAGCCCCTTTTCACATGCTGCATGCTAATGGACGCTGCGCACCAAGCCCGTATTATGTTTTCACATACGACACTCAGTAATGTACAGACGCTTTCGCGCCTGTACATTACTGAGACGGCGGTTTTTATAGCATATGTTGCTACTTGCTTGTGATACATTACTACTTGTAAAATAATGGGATGTTCTTTCTTTTTTAGTTTGATTGTCAAGCAGTTTTCGTCGTGGCCGCTAGATGGCGTATGGGCGTATACCAACTCTCGTTGATATCAGCATTCATTGCCACTAAATCGGGAGAAAATATGTAAAACTTCATATATTCAAATATAGAATAAACCTGCCAGCCTAATTGGCACATTGCCACAGCCTCTAACTTGTACTCAATATTTTAATTATAGTGTTAATTTATAATAGTTTATTTATATAATTTATGTGTTTATAACAATTATTGCTACTGCAATATTGTTTTGGTAATGTTTTCTGAGGCTAAAAAATACAGGAATTATGTTAACAAAATAATATATTTTGTATTGGAGCTTAAAAGTTAAATAGATTTTCTTCTATTGCCTTCTCAGATTCCCATGTGCCAGGATCCTGCTCAAGTTTTATCCTCTTAGCAGGTTTGGCTTCAGTCTCCTCTTTAATTTTGCGTTTCTTTTTCTTCTTTTTAGAACTCTCGCCTTCTTCTTTAATTACACTGCTGTCAACTTCGGATTCTCTCTCAACCATATCTTTCTCTTTTTTGTGCTTCTTTTTCTTGTTTTTATACAAAGTTTCTTGTTCTACCATATCAGGTTGCAAATTACTCTCAGACAAGCGCTCACGAACTGCTTTAGGCACCTTTATAGCATTTTTATAGTTAGTTCCAAATAATGGATGTCGACATTTTGTTTCTGGCAGTGGAATAAATGTTGTATGATTACTAGTAATCACTGAGTCATCTAGAATGTGAGGTACAGGTATTCTTTGGCGGAACACTATAGTTTTGAGTACAGACTCATTTTTAAGATACACATTCTTTTTACTACAAGTAACTAAGAGTTTTTTTGTGTCCGTTTCTGCTATAACACCATCATAAGTCTGACCTGCAACTTTGATTTTGCTCTTGCCATCCAAAACAAGATTAACATCTTTGAAATCTTTTATATTTATTCCTGTAGGACACTTTAAAATGTATAGATCTTCATCATCGGTTTTAAATGGATCAAATGATGTAAGTGGTGAGTAATTTTTATTTCTCTTCAAAAATGTTCTAACTTCTTTAGAATATGATATTTCTTTGTCTGAATTGTAACCATTTTCAAGTGTAGTAACAATTTCATCATCTTCAAACCTAAGACGATCAGATATCCTTTTTGTTTTCTTAGGTACTGTTGAAGGTATAGCACTAATATTTATTGTATCATTTGTCACATTTAAATCATTGTCTAAGAAAGTAGATGACGGCACTTTACTTCTTTTGCCTTTTTCATTTACAATAGATTGTTCATTATCATTATTTTTATAATCATTTTGGGAAATAACAGTTTCATCACCAACATCTTCACTTTCACTATGTTTACTTTTCTTTTTTTTCTTCTTCTTTCTTACAGAATTTTCTACAGATGACCTTTCTAATGTATCATTGGCCTGTATTTCATTTAACAAAGTTGATTCATTATTAGATTCCTCTTCTGATTTTTTATGTTTTTTCTTTTTCTTTTTTCTTGGTTCATCAGTATCATCTACGCTTTCTTGTTTTATTCTCAAGTTATCAAAGCTTTCAGAATGAACTACACTGTCTTCCAAGCCACTTTTGTCTTTATCACTTTCTGGTTCTACTTTAATACGCTTGTTCTTTGCTGATCTATCATCACATACCGAAGAATCTTCATCATGTTTTCTTTTCTTTGCTTTTTTTTGTTTTTTCCCCTCAGAACTATTGACTAGATTTTCTACTTCATTGTTACTTATCTCCATCTTTGTCCTTAAAGTCCTGAAATAAATTAAAAAATTTTAGTTTACAATAATAATGTAAATATAAAACTATAGATAATTTTGAAGTACAACATGGTCACATTACATTAACTAGACATGTAAAAAAAAACTACTAGAAACCTGAAAAAACATAACATTCAAAAACAGTAACAGAAAACTAGCTAAAATATCAATACTATTGTTATCAATAATTTATCTAGTTTTCTGTTGCTGGTTTTGGACATTTTGCTATGTTTTTTATTTCATTTCTTTATCAAGGCCAACTGTCTAGTTAATGTGACCGTGTTGTGAGCTAAGAAATTTTATTTTCTTCAGATTTATATAAGAGATAAATGAAACTACTTTTACCTCAAAGAACTTACACGCTATTGTTAGTATCACTATCCGACGATGCATTAATCCAGCCTGCACTGCTGTCCGAATCGTAGTCCATTTATCATATCTTGCCTATTACGAATATTATATTATTAATTTATACTCATCATTAAGAGTATCTTATCTGAATGTAGATTTTAAAATAACTCCAATGCTGCCATAAATTGTATCGTATAACGATCACTACATCATTTTGCTTCGATTTATGCTCATAAACACAAACTCACATGAACATAACCTCTTTAATTCTATTTCTTCTTCAACTTTATTTGTCGAGCTTAATTTTTTTTTCTCAAGAAGGCGCTACGGCTTCAATTCTACAATGCCAAGTAAGACAGAAAAATAAAAAAAATTTGCTCAGAAGATTTTATTACAAACTTACTATACGTAATCTTTTTTTCATTAGTTTTTTTGGTCGTATTTATAGTTTATTATGTGGCAGAACAACAAAGCACAACAATATATAAATAGCATTAAAGTTCACTAAACACTTTTGTAAATACTTTTATTGTAAAATATAAGCAGTCCGACTCCAATGTTGTGACGAAGAAAGTGGTACAGATCACAGAACAATACAGCCTACAGGATTTCGTCTTGGCATGACTACAACAGACTAACTTAGGAATTGATAAATACATTCTAGTATTAATTGTCTTTGCAACTATCATTAACTTAAAAAATAATGATCTAGTCTATGCTTTACTTGACTTGACATTTCAAAATTGACGTTTCCATACTTTTCAAAATTCTTTCTTGTTTTGACAAGTGGACGACATGGTGAGTGTTTCAAGTGAAATTGTGTAAAATCGGTTTGAATCACAAAAATATAATGTCGAAAGCAAGGTTTTAAGTGTTTTTAGTTCGACCGACACCGAGGTGGTTTTAGTCAAACTCGTATTTTTAGCATTTTTGTCCGGAAACCCTATAATCTTGCCAATTTAGTAAATCAAAATTTCGCACCAAACAACCGAAAAGTGCTATCCTGAAAGTGCCTCATATTTGTGATAGCTACATTTGTTATTTTATTTCATGAAAAGCGCTAAATAATGTGCCGTAAAAGCACTTCTATATCGATAATTTTGTTTAACGTATAGGTTATAATCGTGTACTTGTTTTTAGGCTCGTGGACCGAAGAAGCATTTGAAGCGTTTAAACGCGCCCAAAGCATGGATGTTGGACAAATTGGGGGGTGTGTATGCACCTCGCCCATCCACCGGCCCACACAAACTCCGGGAGTGCTTGCCTCTCGTCATTTTCCTAAGAAACAGGCTGAAGTATGCCCTTACTGGAAATGAAGTGCTGAAGATCGTTAAGCAGAGATTGATCAAAGTTGACGGAAAGGTCCGAACAGACCCTACCTACCCTGCTGGATTCATGGGTGAGTTTGAGTTTAGCTAAATTTTGCATTATTAGAATAAAGCTCAACAGAAAAAATTTGTTTTAAAAATCAAGCGACACCTAGCATAAATTTATATAAGACATGTTTATAACTTGATCTTTATCAAAACAAAACCAAGCCAACAATCTTAGTGCTATCATTGTTTACACAGACAAATTATGGTCTATACCAGTTACAGTAGAACCTGGATACTGTAAAGCAAAAGGAAAGCACAAAATATTTTAAGTTAGAGGTATTCAATTATCGGTTCTCTCTGACTTTGATTGGAAAAAATAAAAAATTTTTTAAGCTTAAAGAGTTCTAAATTTACTAAAGTTTGCGGTATATGGTTTACACTTTAAAAAATTCAGCTACTGTATATCATACTACAAGCTAGACTGGTGCTATCGCAATTGTTAATGCAGCTTTTTCTTAATAACCCATTAAAAACAATAACCCTTATTTTTCAGATGTGGTATCCATTGAGAAGACCAATGAGTTGTTCCGTCTTATCTATGATGTTAAGGGACGTTTCACAATCCACAGGATTACCCCAGAGGAGGCTAAGGTAAAAATACAAGTCATGTAGTTATCAGCACTTGTATTGCACAAAAAATACAACTAAATTTCTATGTTATCTATACTAATATAAAGCTGAAGAGAAGAGTTTGTTTAAACAAGCTAATCTTAGGAAGTACAGGCCAGAATTGAAAAATTCTTATTATATAAATGAGCTAACCCACAAAGGGTTAGCTCATTTATCGAGGAAGGCTATGTGGACTCTGATAAGTATTTGTGTGTTAGCTAACAAAAAAAATCAGATTTTCAGTGATGAATACAGTATTATTCTTTAGATCTTAAGGAATAAAACTGCATTAATAACTCAAATTCAGATTTTTTGTTGAATAAAACTCAGATGCTTAACAGCGACTGTTCTGTTATAATTATAGCTTTTTGATGTTATGCATACATTGATTGTTTTAATTTCATATTTATGCCATCTTGACAAAAGATTTCTATATTTGAACCTAGCAACTGTCGTTGATTCTTTTTCACATTGAGAGCATGTATGTTATGCATTAATTCATTTGTCCACAATTTACTGCATGTCTTTGGTATAAAAGATCTTGTGGGGTTCGTCTTTTTAATCTTTTCAATATCTGATTTAATGAAGTTTTCATTAAGTTTTTAGCTAATAGATTGGAATGAGATTTGAGTCTTTTACTAGTTAGTCTTTTGGTAGTTTTGGAGAATTTGATTTCCTATTTAAGAAGATTAATATTAAAGTCCTCTGTGAATTTGACTTTTTGTCATCTGAAATAAATCTCCAGTTATAACAAAAGAAATAATGCCAAGTTTAATCAACCAGCTATAAATGTTCCAGCAACATTACAAACCAGGCTATAAACTCCCATCAAAGTGAAACCATTTTCTGCTCGGACAGTATTCAATGTAACTAATTAATAACTTGGCATTCCAAAAGTGTTTTTAAAAAGTTTTAAAAACAACAGTGACATTAAACTTGCTCAGAACAGAGCTAGTTGCTCATTACAGAGGTTTAGTTTAGTCTTACTGCTCAATTCCCTACATTCAAGTTGTCTTGAATTGTTTAAAGATGTGACAGCCCCAAGTCAGCTATGTTAATTTAAACATTATTTTAATTCCAGTACAAACTGTGCAAGGTCCGTCAAGTTGGCACTGGCCCTAAGAATGTGCCGTACCTAGTGACACACGACGGACGCACTATTCGTTACCCTGACCCCCTCATCAAGGTGAATGACTCCATCCAACTGGATATTGCCACATCTAAGATCATGGACTTCATCAAGTTTGAGTCCGGTGAGTTATTTGTGTATAATTTATAACTGTAATCCATACTATGGCTGATTTCAGTCTTATGTCGATTACTCGCTGACCGTCAGCACTGACAGCGAAAAGTATAATTAGCACAGACATTATTAAGATCTAGGGCCATCAGTGTCTAGGTATATCAACTAGAACTCTAAGAGATTTATTTGTATTGCGTGTTTCTATGTTTCAAAATTTGGCATGGAGAAAAAACATAGGGAGCACATATTTTGGCTATCTGAAAGGGAAAGACTTTTTATTTTTGCTTTTCTCGCTACTATTTTTCGTATTCAAAGTGGTTAGAAAAAAGTATTAACTTCAAAACCATGACTCAATTACCTTATTGTGTTATTATCATGCGATATAATCACATGAAAAGAAATATAACATAAAGTGTTATTTGGTTTGGTCGAATAAAATCGTCATTTGGCAGACAAAAATCAACAACGGAATAACTTTTGTCCTGACAAATGACGATTTTTTATATGTAAAACATCTCATTCAATTATGTGATTTTCCAGGATTCAAAGAGTGTTAAAATTCTTAATTCTTTTGTAAGATTGGAATATATATAGCATTTACTTGGAAGGTTGTGTAAACCTTGAAAAATGAAATTTCAGGTAACCTGTGCATGATCACGGGAGGCCGTAACTTGGGGCGAGTGGGCACCATCGTGTCCCGCGAGCGCCACCCCGGATCCTTCGACATTGTACACATCAAGGACTCCACAGGACACACCTTCGCTACTAGGTGAGATTGCTGTTGTGATTCTATCTGATATTAGGAGAATACGCATGGTCAACATAAGTAGAAAAGTCATATGCATAAAATTTAGTAAGGAAATCAATTTGCACATAAAATCCATCAGCATTCTTATGCTTTTTGAAATCCTCTCGAGCCTGAAGGACAAGCATAGAACATGTGAGGTGTAAGTCAACTCGTATTGAGCGCGTCAGTTTTTCTTGTTATTACAACAATAAAGCTGAACATGCTCTGGCCGAAAAATATAGTTTCGCACGAATTCGTGCGTCGATAAACAGCTTCGAAAATTACAGATTTGCTTTCTAAATATTTTGTTTTTCGGAGTTTTCTTTAGCAGTTTATATTTCAACGAACAATATAATAACATCTCCACAACGTTCGCTAGAAATCCCCAGATTTTAGATTTATTGACGGATTTTTAAGATTCCTGTTTGTGCTACATTTCCACAAAGGAATCTCGCAACTGACGGTTGATTTTTTTTTAATTTCCAGGCTGAACAACGTATTCATCATCGGCAAGGGCACGAAGGCATACATCTCGCTGCCGCGCGGCAAGGGTATCCGTCTGACCATCGCCGAGGAGAGAGACAAGCGTATCGCTGCTAAGGTCGCCTCGCAGTAAATATAGTGTAAAACACATGGAGAAGTTTCATTTCACTATCCTATGGTCGTCTCAATTGCCGTAACAATCGTAAACTTCCCAGAAAGTTTTTACTTGATTCGCCAGATGGCGTTTTAATAGGGATGTCGACGAGGTCAAAAATTCGATAATTTTTTAAACAAAATTACTATATAATAGTAAAAAAATTAGTATCTCCCAAATTTTAGCTTAATAAGTTGTATATGTTTGTAAATAAGCCTTCAAGCAACTACAATTGTTTATTATTTATATACCATTCGATTAATTAGATACAACATAATTAAGAACAACTTTTCAACTCATACAAAAAACGTATTTTTGCCGATAGTTTTGTTTTTAATGATGCTGCAGTACCGTCACATCGCGCTATCGCTTGTATGTGGTAGTAGACTGTTATAACTGTTCAAATAGCTAAACAAGCTTATCAAATTTCTTGCTCAGAATGCACAATAGTGCAGAACGCCTAGTATGCGAGTCATTATTAATTTATTTATATTACTTAGGTAAAACTTATAATATTTAATAATGATATTAATTTTAATTAGTATCATTCCGAACAGACTAAGGTACGTATAGAAAAAACAAAGATTTTACAGTTAAATAATGTAATTAGTAGACATGACTACATTTCCTTAAAATATATTATACTCTACATTGAAAACATCGTAAATACATATTTTATGTACATTCAATTAAAATAAATAAATCGTTTATTGTTCATCACCACAAATTACATGTATAACGGGGGAAATTTAAAGAGTCAGTCGACGGACCCACGTCATTTGGTCGGTATATGTCATTTTCATGTAAGCCGTGATCTGTCGGCCGAGTTTGACGTCACCCGACCAAATTACTAAGATCCACGAACTGTAACTGTTTCAACTTCTCTGGTACGCGGAAAATTCCCACCGAAAGACGTAGGTCCGTCAACTGGCTGTATTCCCTCTGAATCTCTGACCGCGTATATTGTAGTCTCAATATACGCGGTCAGCTGGCGTGGTGCGAGGTCAGATGCCGTTGCAAGTCTCGTCGTCTCGCCAGTCGCTTCCCGCAGAGCGCGCACGCGTACGTCGCGTCCGCCGCGTGTAGACGCACGTGCTTGTTGAGGTTGCTGGGGTCGCCGAACGCGCGCGAGCAGTGACGGCACCGCAGCGGCTTGTATCCTACGAGATACAGAAATAACGTATAACATACTACTCGTTAATATATAAAAAGCGTCCGTGGCCTAGTGGGTAAAACCTTTGGTTCGCCCTCAACAAGATGCAGGTTCGAAACCGTCACAGAAAACTGGCGTGAAGCGACGTGATACGTTTCGTTCAGTGAGTTTACCGGTGGCCCAAATTCCCTAATCTCTCTATCCCTATTCCCATTCCCTATTCCTGGACTGAGCCCCATTTAACTTAAGCTTAGTTTCAGTATCTACCAAATTTCGTTTATCGCGCGGGAACCTTACATTTTTCCGGCATAAAATGTATGCATCACATCATTCTGGGAATCTGGGGTGGGCACCAGATCATTCTGGGGTTGGGCACGCCCCCTTCCCCCCTTTGTACGCCTATGGGAATTATGAAACCTAATACGGAAAACGTAAGTTTGTGGTCAGCCTAAAATAAGCTGAAATTACCATCGCCAGTATAGATTTATTAATTAAAGAAATTATTATAACAAAAAAACAGAATTATAAATGCAGTCTTATTCTGTAAGATCTAAAGTATAAAACTACGTCCATAACTTAAAAATCATTTTTGTTGGCTACCACACAAATGCTTAACAGCGTCTATCCAGTAGCGTAGTGTCGGCCCGCCCCGGGCGAAATTTTTGAGGGGGCGGCAAAATTTCGCAGAAAATAATAAAATATTGTATTATATGAAGGTATCTGCACTGACAGATAAAAAAAATATGAAAAAAATCACGTGGATAATATCAGCGAGGATAAAAGTCGCTCATGATGTTTGTAAAAAATGAACAACTAAACTGAAAAACCTTATTAAAGGGGGGAAAAATTGTCCTAAGGGAGGCAAAATTATCCTAGGGTGCGGAAATTACGTCTACGCTACGCCACTGCATCCAGCTAAAGTTTAAGAATAAAGAACATTACACTTTAAAATTTAAACCAACCTGTATGCGTCCTTATGTGTATCTTCAGTCCGTACTTTCTCGAGTACAGTTTCCCGCAGTACATACAGACGTGTCCCGCCTTGGACCGTCCCCAGGCTGCAGCCAGGGCCTCCAACCTCGCCGGGGTAGGCGCCACCGCACGGAGCCGCCTCAGTATCATCCCCCAGAAGAGATCCGGCTCGAAGGACCGACAAGACAGAAACAGATGCGTCTTCAAGGAGTTTGGGTGCTCGAATTCCGCGCTACATTCGTGACACGTGTATTTGTTTTTGCCTAGAATAAAGGGTTAAACTTATGAGAAGAGTTTATCAGGGATCAATTAAGTCTAGAGTTTGTCGATTATCAGAAAAAATCCCATCTTGTTATTGGTAACCCCGGGCGACGGCCGCCCGTATTGGTCGGTTGACACTATGGTTTGCTATAAAATGTAATAAAATTGAGACTTTTCGTCCCTTTGAGGATTAGAAAAAATGTCAAAAAAAGTAATCTAACTAATATTATAACCGCGAAGTTTGTGAGTTTGTGAGCGTGTATGTTTGTGAAGTGTGAAGAAGTCACGCTTAAATGAGTGCATCTATTTCAATAAAGTTTGGCATGGAGCTAGCTGGTATTCTGGATTAAAACAGGATAGATTTTACGCGGGCAGCACCGCGGGGCACAGCTAGTATAAAGTAATAGGGAATATGCATATAACACGAATTACTATGATATAGATAAGCAGATTGACAAAAATCTCAGATTTCTGTTGAGTAATGAGTAAGATATTAGCGATTTAAGTTTTCTACTAATGTCTTTCTCTCAAAACGTAATTTAGTATGAACTTGTATGCAGCTTATAGGCTTTGACGTTACAATCAATATCGGATCTCTCTTTCTAAATGACTAAAGGCTTATAACTTTGTATTTTGAATTTTATCAAAACTAATTGGACTATATCATATAAGTATTATGATAAAATTATTTTTATATTTCACCTTTATTGTTTGTATCTTAACCGCAGTTACTTATGTTAGCTCGACCACAAGCTCTATGCCGCGCCCTAGGAACGTGGGACGGTGCGGGGGGCGGGTAAAAATACACCCGCCGTCAGCTTTGACGATCAACTGATAGAGTAACGCGACCGGTAACCATGGTAACCTTTAGCCGCGCCGCACTCATACCCACGGCGGGATATAATTCTTTTGATCAAGCTTTAGTATAGAACTAGAGAGTTGGTTATAGAGTTTTAACTAAACCAGGATAAACCAGGATATAGGTAGTCGGTTAAAAAATTAAAAAAAGGTTTAAGCTGTGTCCCTATGTTTTCCTTTTTTTATATCATCTAGAGAAATTTGTTTTAGAACGCAGCGAAAAATCTGGCCGTTTTTTCAGGTTTTTGAACGTTCATATCTATATTAATAATTGAATTATGAAAAAAAAGAGAACATAGGGACATATTAATAGTGACCATAAAAAAATATAAACTCTACCGGCATTATCCAGGGTGGAAACAGGAGACAAAGTTTGTATGGAAAAAACTGCCCCAGTGTCCCCTCTTAATAATGTTCTCACCTGTGATATTCCTTAACGTAAGGAAAGGCATGTCGATCTGCGCCAACGTGTGCTCGTCGAACCACACCGATATCTCCTGCATCGGCTCCACATCCGCCTCTAGCCTTAGCCTGAGGTTACACATGTGCATACTCTGGGAGTTCAGGATAAATGCAGTCGGAGATCCCGTGCCCAGGCTATATGCAGTCGGGGATATCAAGCCGATAGTCTGAGAGCCGTATCCCTTGTAAGTCGGCGAGCTCGATAGATCCAGGCTCGATAGTTGGTCGTATGTTGTCTGAGAGCCGGCGTCTATGCATATGAGTGCCGTGGCCAAAGGCGGTGCTGGCGCCAGTCGAGCGTTGATGACAGCGCGCGCTGGCCCGCCTCGAGCGACCAGGTTGTCGAACACGTCCACGTCTATATATACCTGGAGAATTGAGAAAATATTCATTATTATTATTTAGTAAAAATTACAACACCGTAACCGACAGCAGAAACATTCTAAACTTTAAAAAAAAACGTCGCCGATTGCATTGTTTTTTTTTGTCTATTCTATTTTTAGTACAAGGGTCCTAAAAATAGAATACACACAAAAATTACATGACGGCGCTGTAACTTATATAAAATAAACAATAATTTATAGTGTATTGGAGTTGTTCATTGCAGTATTGCGGTTGTGGTTTATTGTTTTAACAAAATCTTGACTTATTTAACTGAACTCTCAAACGGCAAACTATATTATATAAGAATAATTGAAAACAAAACATAAGGCGCACTACACACCTAAGCCGCCAACCGCCGACTGCGCTTGCCGCCGACATGTCGGCGGCTTAGAAGTGAACTGCGCCTGATATTGTAACAGTGTCCATCACCCGCAAACTACAAAAGAAACATACACTCGACATCCTGGATCAATCCATCAAAATAATTTATTTAAATTTGCTTTAAATAAAGACTGACAATTATTAACAGAATAATGACAACATAATACAAAAAACGACGACCTCTGTGGCTCTGTTGGTAAGCACGTCGGTAGCTCAAGCCGGGGGTTGCGGGTTCCCGCGATTCCCGCCGACAGAACAAAAAGTTTTTCAATGTTACTTGGTCTTGGGTGTGTATTAAATATTACAAATCTTAAATATGTGTATACTAAAGGTATATATTTCCGTTGTCTGGTACCTGTAACACAAGTCCTTCGGGTACTTAGCACGGGGCCAGACTGAGGTGGTGTAAAGCGTCACTAAAACTATATATAATGACTATAGCACTACAAGATCAACACCACTATACTCACATTTTCATCATGATCGGCGCGCACGGCGTCCGCCAAGTCCGATAACGAGAACGGTCGCGATGTGTGACCACGACGGAGGCCGCGCCGCGCCAGCACTCGCGCGCGCCACGACATCTTGAGTGGGACTTAGTTTGAGAGGCCGCTGAGAGGGACTTAGAGGAACTAGAGGGTAAGTCAACAGCTTAGCCCTGAGAGGTAGTTAAAAGTTTTTGTTGAGAGTTAGTTGACAAGAACTTAACTATGTGCGGCCTTTAACAGGAGCTCAGAGGAAATAATTTGAGGATAACAATATGTTCGAGCAAAATTCATCACTTTTGGCACTTTTGGGAAGAGTACTGAGATATATTATGGAAAATCGCAGTTTTCACTTTTCCGACTTTTTTGTGAATTTTAAAATTTTGACGCCGTTTTTTTACGATAATTTTTCTACAAACTTTGAAACCACAGGGGTGTAAAGGTCCCAAAACACTGGCACTCTTTCCGGTCACTCCCGGTATATATATCCCTAGGGTCAGAGGACCAGAGGGCTAGAGGGCCAACCCTCCGAATTACTCCGCGCAACGACCCGCCCCCATGCACCATGCATCTTGCACCTGTGCATGAAGACTGTCGCTCGTACATTTACATGAAAATTGATTTGATATGGTGGTAGATTATAATTTATATGAAAGACTTTCTAATTTGTTTTGTTATAGGAGAATTAAAATAAAATAAAGGTTGAATAAATCAGTTCGACGATTGTATTTCAATGCGACTTGTTCCTTATTGTTACATACGGACAAAATATTATCTTACAGCAAAAAAAACTTTGTAAGAAATAGAGTAATATAATAATAGAATTTCATTGAGAGCTTTTTACCTAATAAATTTAGCACAAGAAAAGTTGGTTTGAATTTTTAAAAACAATTAAAAGTTTTGTATCGTTGGGGTACATTGTTGATTTGTATTTTTGATGATACTTTAGTATTTAAAAGAAAGAGCTGCGAGTTCTATAATACTTTATTATAATTTGTATTAAATAAACGACGTATAAAGTCTACAAAATATAGTGTGTAATACTTTTTACAATGAATCAATACAGCTATGAACATTACCGCAACCAGAGTAACAATTTTTACGATTTGTTTCGTATGAATTCATTTTTATTGAAAAAAAAAGCATAGTCCCAGCAAAAACGTAAAATACAAAAAAATCCATTCTTAAAAAAGTTTTCAGATGAAATTGTTATTTTGAAATTGATATTAAAACATAATAATTTATTGTAAAATAAAGAAAAATCAGGTCGTAGCACATATCCGCGTAGCACGGCGCTACGCCGTAGCACTCGCTACGCCGCGCGTAGCAATAGCCGTAGAAAATACAATACAGAATCTTTTCAAGCGAGCAAACGGGTCACCTGATTCAAATTAACTACCGTCGCTCATACTAGCGAGGTGTTTCGCCGACCCTTCAAGAGAATACGATCTCTTCTTGAAGGTTTTGTAATTATGCTACGCTGTTCCGATAAAAAGTATAAACTTTATTACAAAAAACGGATATTTGACCGAAGAAGTCATTTTTAAATTTTAAAATGACTTCGTTGGTCAAACACATAAAACAGCCTAAAACATTCGTTAAATTATAAAATAAGCTAATTTATTAAATTACTCATAACGAAGTTTTACATTTTCTTCCACATACTTCGCTCGAAACAGTCAACAAATAATTTTACTACAAAACGTCCGTCGTAGTTGTTTCACTCTTCCTCTCCTAGTACGTGTTCTTGTGTTTCTGAAAAAAATAGAATGAAGCTGTTATTTAATATGATATATATATGTTACCGGCAATGTGTATAATCAGGTATTCTATACAATGCCTCGGTAATGTATAGAATGCCAAAAATGTAAAGGAAATGTTTAGGAAATGTATGAAATAGTTTTTATTTTGTACATTGCCTAGACATTCTATAGAATGCTGAATCTGCAGCCGGTACTGTATGAAATTCCTAATTATCGGTATATCTATAGTTAGTCGATACCAGATAAGTCAAACATTAGCCAGCTTCAAAAAAGGGAGGTTATCCATTTGATTCTTATGTAGGCTCCGCTTTGCTTCGCTCTACCTTAGCTTCCTAGCCTAACCTATATATCATGAATTTTTTAAAATATACAAAAGTTGGAATCCTAAACTATAGTACAATCCCTAGACGTAATTAGATAGAACCCTCTCAAGGTGATCTCAAATCTGTTATGACGGCCGTTTGTCCACCGCACGCTCAACGCCGTCACCTCCAACGAGATTATTTCCGGCCCGATAACACTGTATGACAGACTTTAGGATTCATTGTACTCGCCGTCACAGGTATGTACCTAGTGGTATCCACTTTATTCGACGACCTCAGTGGCGCAGTGATTGAGAGCTTTGGTAGCTCACGCCGGGGGTCGCGGGTTCGAATCCCGCCGATGGAACAAAGTTTTTCAATGTTCGTGGGTATTGGATGTATATTAAATATGTCTATTATAAAATAAAAATCTTAAATACGTGTATAGTATAAAAGTAATAAATATATTTCCGTCGTCTGGTACCTGTAACACAAGTCCTTCGGGTACTTAGTACGGGGCCAGATTGACGTGGTGTGAAGCGTCCATAGATATTATTATATTATTATTATTATTATTATATCCACTGCATACCTGTGACGACATGGGTCCTAGAGCAATGAAATGAAATGAAATTATTTAATTCAAAAGAGGTAACAAGTTACACTTTTTGAATGTCAAAACCAGGGCGCCTAGCACCGGGTCGGGAACCAACTCGGCGAGAACAACCGGCGTAAGAAATTCGCTCGAGGCCACTTTTTAATAAATAAGTGGAAAACTTATCTATATAGTATTTAAGAAAGTATAGCTTAGTCTATTAAAATGTTAGCACATAATTATATATTATCACAAATCATTTAAAATATGTACAAGCTGCCTTGCAGGTAGCCATTTTGTTCCCAACGTGTGTCATCGTTAATAAAATAATTTGCACTATAGTAAGCTTTACTTAGCACACAAACGCACTTTTTAAATTTATATATCGAACGTTTTCTGGAATTTTGTTGTAAAGTCGTATACATTGACCTTTAAGAGATTTACTTACTTTACTGAGTCTCACTACACATTCACCGGTACGACAAGCTTGTGTTTATTTCTATTGTTTCTACTGTGACTTTCGCTTTTCGTTTTAAGACTTAAATTCTTTCTACATTACATTATCCAGAGTGTATTGACAAGCAACAGGTAGAATAAATATTTCTTTAAAATTTATCTCTAAGAGATTCAAGTGCAAACATTTTATAAATAGAACGTATAGCTTGCTTCTGTAGCACGAATATTGTGTTAATGTCGACAGCGTTTCTACATAAAAGGATGCAATGTCGAAAGAAAATCAAACCTATAGCCTAGATCATAAAGTGTATTTTATAGGGCCGTAATAATTGACGTTGACGGACGTAGTGTATTTAGAAATAAGGAGCGTGCGGTGCACAAAATTACTATTTAGAAAATTATTATTTTTTAAGTAAATTAGACCGGTCTTTTTTACGGCTACTTTACGGCTACGACGATAGGTATGTAGGTACCATGGGTGAAATTGAAAGAGAGCCAGTTGACGGACCTACGTCATTTGGTCGGAATACGTCAATTACATGGAAGCCGCGATCAGTCGGCTGCGTTTGACATAACGCGACGTTCCCTGATTGAACATAGGTAACATAAAAACCATATTTCAATTTATACCTCATTTTCACAGTTCCCTTTAAAAATTGCCGAAATAAAAAAGAGCATCAAATTAATCTCAATTTAAATATGTATCAATCGTATTAAACACATTAGTTCAAATCGCGACCGACATTAAATCTGACGGACATTTTGCGAGAGGGGTCGGGGTATCTGCAGAGTGTCGGTAAAAAACTTAAACACGCCGCTTGACGGGTAGCGCGCGCGAGAGATGTTGATACTCGCTTTTCAATATACGAAAACTCGCTGCACTTGTTACCGTTGAAACAGTTCTTGTTGGCGTTCTGTGCGTTTTTTAAAAGCTTGTATAGATTTTATCTATACTAAAAAGATATACCTCTTTAGCTTTATATTTTAGTAAAGATAAAATTTAGTTTGTTACTTTGTTTTTTTTTTGAACGCGCTAATTCCAGGATCTACTACTGGCCATAATTGAAAAATTCTTTTTGTCTTCGTTAGCCCAGTTATCGAGGAAGGCTAAAGGCTATATAACATCACGATATGACCAAAAGAAGTCGAGCAGTTATTAAAAAATGTTATAAAAATGACGTAGCCGCAGACAATAGCTTATTATAGTAAACTATAAACAAAAGCACCATGCCCTTCAGAAATTATAAATAATTAAAAAAAAATGTCAAAATTTTTAAATTAAATGTCAAAAGAAATTTTAAAACCTGATGACAGTTTATTTAAAGTATCAAGGCTTTTAAATTGTAATACATCGCGGCTTGTTTATGAAGTGGTCTAAATTGTAACATTTAAGCTCTTTACATTATTATTGTATTGTAGAGAGGCGACGCACGCGCCTGCAGCTGCACAAACAAATCCGCACACACGATTATAAACCCTATCACAACGCCGTAAAGTCTATAATAAATATCACGTTAATTGATTTTTAAATAACACGCATGCTGCTAAATTGAATAAGGCCTTATAGTGTTTAAAATAGAGTGTATATTGTGTTGTGATGTGTGATGGGTCAAGTTGTACACTTGCGAATTTCCGCGTGCCCGCAGATGAGCGGCTGATATTGCACTTGTGACTAGGGCTACCGCTTATTAATTATTCATCCAGCATTATTAATTAAAAAAGTAATTATTGCATAAAAGATTGCTGTAAAACTCAGTCTGATTTGGAGAAAAAATCAAAGCGTAATAATATCTATTTTCAATTCCGATTAGGAATTAACAATTAACTATACAATTAGGTTAGTAATATTTTCTATGTCAAAACCCATGAAACATAAATTTCTCAGCGAGCAAAATGTAGTAAATATATTAAATGCTAAACATCATATCGATTCAAATCACAACTATTTAAATTTACTGTTTCAAATACTACTGTAAGATAGTATGTTATTTATATTATATTATTTATATGTGTATAATGTTATCTGCTCCTGAAATATATTTTGTACACCTAAGTTATTAAAAAATTTAAAGAAACACAAACATTTCGAATATTATACAAAATTCAGGGTAAGAAATAAATTCTTATTAAATGTGTGACAACCATATAACAGTGCAGATTGAATATCGCGGCGAGTGCTGCAACAATATTGACAGTGTCGGCCGGTCTACCGGGTGTACCGGGTGTACCGGGTGTACCGGGTGTACCGGGTGTACCGGGTGTACCGGGCGCACTGGGTGTACTGGCTGTTACTGGAGACACCAGATTCCGATTGGACCAAATGTTATGGTCGAAAGATCCCAGTGGCCAAGGAAGATCCGTTATATTCGTACTGTCATTCTATACGCGGAAAACTTTGTACCTCATTTTTACGAAAGACGTGTACATGTAATAACATGAAATTTCTCCCAGTTACAGTTGATATGGAGGAGAAGCGTGAAATTCCAATATTACTTTGAAATATACTTAATTTTTTATATTTAAAAAAAAAACGCTAAAAATATTTTGACATAACACCGATAATAATCGTACACGAAATTCTTTTTGTCTATGGTCATTTGGTTTTTCCTTAATTTAATGGCCTTGTAACCTTCTCGCTAAATTGAAGTCTGTGATGGCATTGAAAAAAAAATTAAAGCTTGCTACACGATGTATTTAAATGGACAAATTTCGACCACAGTAATAAAAAAAACCTCTAGTAATAAGTTAATGCGCACGGAGTCACATATTTTAAAACACATTTCCGCTACGTCTGAAAGCTTCGCGCACATTGTGCTGGCTCATGTCCCGCCACCCATCAGGTGCAATCACCATCACCGCGTGACGCGAACACCGAGCCGGGGCCTTATCTGTCATCTGCACGTGCGAGCTGCGACCCAACCTCAAACCTACATCACAATACCATCTAATCTCTAATGCACCGATCCTATCCTAGTCTTGATTGAATAATGTAATTATACGGCGAATGTAAATATTGTGGATATATGACTGTGTAGATTAATGCCCGAGATTGCACAACAATAGGCGCGAATTGTTATTTATAATTCACTCAACTGCTTAATTCAATGCAGTGTTTTTATAAAGTATCTGTACTCTTGGTGCAAGATATTAAAATACCTTATAGAGTTTCCGCTATAGAGAAGGTTCGTCCTTTACTTCAACTCGACGACAGTCACGTTTCTACTTTTAAACGCGTTATAGACGGTCGACACCAACCACCCATTGCCGTGGGAGGGCCATGCTTCGGCACGAATGGGCCTGTTCGACCGGAGTGATACCACGGCCTCACAGAAAACAGGCGTGAAACGGCGTTGTGGTGTGTTTCGTTCAGTGAGTGAGTTCTCTAATCCCTTATCTCTATTCCCTCATAGAAGCCAGCCAGCACTTGCGACTCTTCGGATGTCACGAGTTTCCATGGGCGACGGCAGTTGCTTTCCATCAAGTAACTCGTGCTCGCTTGCTCCCTAAATATCATAAAAAAAACCCAACAACTGTCACCTTGGTCAGTCAAACATCGGATCTCCTCGGATGTCTCATATTATTTTTCGATTGTTACATTTTTCTTTGCGTTTTCTAGGGTAGAATTTCTGAATCAAAAAAACCTAAAGCAAAATCATTTATTTCTGAGTATGAATTTGAAACAAATGTTTACATGTTGATCTACCACCGGTTAGGGAACTTGCCGTGCGATAAGTGCATTGCGTGTAGATTCTGCAACTATTTGACAGTTTCGTTAATTATGTAGTACCTGTATTATTTTTGCCTATTTTGGAAAAATAAATCTCTAATTTTAAAACACTGGCAATAATATTTTTACCACATACTTTTTGTTGCGTCAAACCCATCATAAACTGACTGACAAATAATTCATCGTCATACGACAAGATAACCCGAGCGGAATAAACGCTATCATATCAGGGCCCGGGGCCGGGGCCGGGGGGTGAACAATAGAAATTATTATTGAATGAAAACCACTGGCGGAGCGTTTAAGCCGATACGAGTTAATTGTCAACCAAAAACCCTCGCTACAAATGAGTTTAGAATAGCGTGCTAAATGCGCACGTGCGACGCACCGTGCATAAACGGACACCCCCTTGATAACGTAGAGCTCAGCGAAAATGAGCTTTATTATTACGTAGTAGAGTCTAAAACGTTGTGTAATTATTGCGTGATGCGTGTGCCGATAAGTAACGAGGCGAGCTAAAATGGATTTATTCCTATTTAAAATAGAACTGAAATTCGTTTGTTGAGATTTACACGGACCCACACCTCGATGTTCAGATCGAAATAAACTCTATTGCATCGCATTAAGGTTTAAGTTTGTGTGATCGGGGTGCAGTTTTAGGTGTCGATTCGAAACAGATTGTTACAGCGTGTCCGCAAGTAACGCGTCTGATGAGCGCATTGAGGCCACCGCACGTGGCGCGTGCGACGAATCGCGCCGCAACAGGTGCCCGCACTTGCCGACACTTCCCGACACTTGGGGACACTAGCAGACACTTAGGGACACTAGCAGACACTTGGGGACACTAGCAGACACTCGCCGATACTGGCGAACAATTTCATAGTAAAATGAATCTTCTGCGATTTTCGGCGTTGTGATGCCGCCCGCGCCACGTGCCCTGAGAACTCTTAGGGCCAAAACGTATAGCCACGTCGCGGCATCACAACGAAAATTGACGGAACGTTTGGAATTAAAAACGTGGTCTTATATATCAACCGAAATGTATGGGCCTACCTTCGCTGCCACGCGAGCGCGGCGTCTCCGTGTCAGGCAGGGATATTCTCTCCGGCTCCGCGGCGTACCGCTCCGCCCGTGACTCTACCACCTCGCGGACAATCTCTAAAGAATACGTAATTTCTGTTAGCACTTGGACAAAACGCTCACGAGACCTTTGCCAGGTTGACTCAAAGATTTAATCAGAGAGAAGAGCATGCGAGCCAGTGAAAGATTTCCATTTTTATGAGTATAGGCCTCTTAATTTCTAACGCCCTTTTCCCCGCTTCCCTAGGAAGCTAGGCCGTGTCTACAGCAGCTACCTTCTAATGATGATTAATTTTATAATCTAGAAGCGATTTGTACTTCCATTTATTTATATACTTCAAGATTAGTAGAGCCGAGAATTTCCAGATCTATTTGAACAGTATATGGCAATTAAAGACTACGAGATATCTACCAGTGATAACGTCTCTGCTGGTGATGATGGACTCGATCTCCAACGAGACCTCCTGGATCAGCCACGGCATGAACTCATCCTCGACACCTGTAAGAGGAACATGAAATCATACTCATTCATCACGAAAATATCATCATTGAATACCACCAGATGTGTGAGTAGTATGAAAATTTTTACTAGTGACCAGCTGAACGACTATGCTTGGCGGCCACAAAGGAAGATCTTCCGATCAAGAGAAATAGCATGCTTGGCTAGGGCCTTAGCCCCACTGAATTTATTTCAGCCGTTCTATACAAATTATGTTTGCTATCTCAGATAGCGGGATGGATGATTGTGAAGTTTACCGATGCATGCTAAATAAGCTGTGATTTGTGACTTTTCACAGTGCCAGGAACAGATTATGTATTTCCCTCACCTAAACCAAAACCAAATCGTGAGTGATCACACTAAGACAACCCCACCTCTCTGCAGCTCAGTCTGCAAATGTCCAGCACTCCGTAGACCAGCGAGCGCTGCCGGTAACAGATCAGCCACGTATCCCCGCACCAACGTCGCCGCGGCCACCCGCGCCTTTGCTTCTTGTGCTGCTATTGCTGCCGCTGCGCTTTGTTCTATGCGGCGCTCCTGAAAACATAAGCATCACGCAGTTCATGATACTGCCACTGCTGCTCTCTCAGGTCTTCTAACTTATATTATGTGACTTCGTCTCTGTCTCACCTTCTCCTGACTCAATCTTCTATCCTGCTCCTCCAAGCGGCGCCTTTCTGCGCGCTCGGCATCGCGCAATTCACGGTACCGCCGCTGCTGCTCTCTCAGGGCTTCCAGCTCCTCCTCCTGGGCCACTTCAGCCAGCGCCTGCTCCGCCGTCTTGGAGACCAGCACTTCGAGAATCGGCTGCACTTCTGTATCGAAGTCGAACAGCTGGAGGCAGAAGAAGTATATTAAGAAACTTAATAGACTTGAGTTATAACGATATCGTATTCAGCAAATGTGAGAAATTGTAGTTCTTACTATCTAGTTTACTTAGCTTATAAGCTAGTTTTGTTGTCACGAATTCAGTACTAGTAGTTTACTGACACAACCATTCACTCGGAGCTCGAAAAAATAGCGGATATTTGCCTAAAATATGACGTGTCCATTGACTTACATCCCCGGGGTATATCTGTGTCCAGGCGTCAGCGCCGGTTTTGGAGGGCACGTACAGAGGTGTGCTAGGCCGGTCCGCAAACAGGTCCGTTTGGACGCCGATCTCCATTTCCACTCCCTTGTCGAAGAGCTGCAGACAAAAAGAACATATAATGCCTATCAAAAGGCCTTATTAAGTTGCTGACGTACGAATGATAGAAGGTCTTCAGCCAGATCGGTGACTACGCGACTGATGCCACCAACTTGAACTCATTATAATATTATGTTCAAATATTTTTAAAAATTATAAGACAAAATTAAAGTTTTACACTGCTTAAGCACTTCTTCAATTAATTGAGCATGTGCTTCGGGTAAAACATTGAATGCTACTGAAAATTGTACCATCTTACGACTCCTCAAGGACTTTTAAGGACATCTCTTCCTTTACTTGTAAGTTGTAATAATGTACCTCTTCCAGATATTGGTCAGTCTGTATAGGATGGTGTTGTCTGCCGGGCGCGGGCGGTGGCGTGCCTGGCCGCAGCCGTGCTAGCGCCGCACGACGTGCGAGCGCGCGCCGCCTCGTGCGTGCCACGCGCGACGCGTTGCCGTCCACGCTGTCACCCTGGTAGTATAACAAGCTTTATAGTCCCTTTTCTGGGTGTTAACTATCTAATAGAGAAACTCTCATTATGTCCCAATTGAAGCCATAATTGCTTTGGGAGAGTCATGCTTCGGCACGATTGGGCCGGCTCGACCGGAGTGATAACACGACCTCTGAACACTGGCATTTTAAGGCGTTGTGCTGTGTTTCGTTCGAGTGAGTGAGTTCGTGTAAGTTGTAACTGGTGGCTCAAATTCCCTAATCCCCACATTCCTATTTCCATTCCCTATTCCCTAATAACGGCCGGCAACGCACTTGCAACTCTTCGGATGTCGCGAGTGTCCATGGGCGACGCCAGTTGCTTACCATCAGGTAGCCCGTCGGCTCACTTGCCCCTAAATTATCATAAAAGAAGATTACTAATATTTTTATAACATTAGAAAAAATATTAATTTTCTCCAAATATTGTAACCAACACTGTTTTTACGTAGTCAACCGTCAAGTCAATGTATTTTTACGTAGTCAACCGTCAAGTCAATGTATTTTTATGGTGGTGAATCCGAATAATGCAAGTGTGTTAATCCTTGATATAGGTGTCCAAAGCAATCAAAACTTTATGAAATTATTCAAATTATGTGTCTTACATTCTAATTTGTACCACAATAAAATAATTGTGCATTTTTTCGTCAAAAGCGCGGCACTATTCCATTCAATCCCCGCTCGATGAATGAATATTTAAAGCATCAATGAACTCATTAATAATTTGCAGGGCGTATTGCAAATTACTACGTCCATTACAAAAGCAACCTTCGCGGCTTGTATATAGAGTCTAGTTTTCTAGTTTACGAACATAATAAGGTAGTAATTATTTACGCTAGCCGTGTAATTTCTTCATTATTGCGAAAAGCTCCGAGCTGAAATAGAACTTGTATTTATGTTGGAGGTAAGATATTAAGCCACCAGTACGAAAATAAAGCGTCACGTAGACGATATAAAAAAACTTTTTTTGTCCTACCCACCACCACATTACAATATTGACTGTATAGTCAAATATATAGTGAATATTTTAATGTGAGGGTCTCGCTCCCATGGGGTCCATGCCACTCATAGTTACGCCACTGATATACTCACAGCGGCGTGGGCGTGCACGGTGCTACCCCTCACCACGCGCCGGTCGTGCATCACGTTGGAGTACGGCGCTACAGAACCCATGCTGCCGCTGAAATGCAATGAGCTATCGTTAAGAGGGGACACTAGGGCAGTTTTTCCATACAAACGTTGTATCCCGTTTTCTCCCTGGATAATGCCGGTAGGGTTATAATTTTTTAAATTAATATTAGTGGCCACTGTTAGCATACCTCTACGTTTAATATATATTTTTCATAATTTCTATATAAAAAGAGATATGAACATTTAAAAAATTAAAAAAAAATTGCTAGATTTTTCGCTGTGTTCAAACATCCAGAAAACAAATTTTGTTAAATTATATAAAAAACCGATACAGAGCAAAAAATTGGGGAAACATATTTCTGAATGCTTATAAAAATTTATAACGAAGTTTTAAATTTACTTTTTTTATTTAGTTTAAAAAAATGGACAAAAACATTGTTTAACTAAAATGTCAAAAGTGGAATTTGAACCATCGCCTCCTAGCCGATCGGCCCTTATCCAGGTAACCTGCCAATAATAATTAACGCTTCAGAAGATCAAAAAGTGGTTATAGCAGAATGTACTAGGATAATGTTGGAAGACAGGATACTAGAAATGGCAGAAGTCGTTTCCGGGGACCCTGAATTCAGCATGGTCTGGGACATTTACGCG
>JAOTAV010000029.1:1420949-1434450 GCA_026546445.1 Cyclargus thomasi | reverse complement strand
GTAGAGATGAAAACTTCTGGGAAATTTTCTCTTTCTAAGGTAAATTACCTGAAGATTTCATGAAAATTTCCAAATTTGGAAGTTCTCAAAATACTTGACAGGAAGAAATAAAAATGTTTCTCTCCATATTTGAGTTACTTTATTTGTCATTTTCGAATATGGTAGACCCATTATTTGCGTATGTCAAAATCATGGCATGTCATCGCAACGCCACAAAAAAATTGTTTTTAAAATATTTTGTTTTTTTTTTGTATGTTCAACCATAGCTCCGCCGTTTGTGAACCGATCTTTGTTGTGTAGGGTATTGTTTCTAATAGGTCCCATATTCATAATGGTGGTGGCTGATGATGGGAAACATGAGTAATCGAGGGAACTCCTCGAAATGTGTATAGAAACATATGGTGTTTTTGGTTTGTTTTTAAAATATTTTGTTAACAGTCAAATTGTAAACAACGTGTTCATTGGCATTAGGCAAGATAATTAATGATGAGATCTCAACTCAACAAACTCTGTGGAGCACGTTTTGGTGCGCAAGTCGCGAATCGGGGGTTCGAATCCCGCCGTCGGAACAAAAAGTTTTTACGTGTTCATGTGTCATAGATTTGCACTAAATCTGATTTTGAAACTCAAATTTTACTCACTGACTGACGTAGTGATCTATCCACGCACAGCCCAAACCACTGGTCTGATCGGGCTGAAATTTGGCATGCAGGTAGATGTTATTACGAGGGCATCTACTAAAAATGGATTCTTAATAAATCCTACCCTCAAGGAGATAAAATTGGGGATAAAATTTTCTATGAAAAATGCTTTTTGACACGTGCGAAACTTCTGGAAAAGCTAGTATGTAAATAATATAGTAAACATGTTTATGTTGTATAAAAGTGTTTAATATATAACTGTTGTCTGGTTGGTAGTGGTGGTGCATTGTCACAGAAAAAAGTCTTCCAAGACTTTCTACGGGACTAGAGTGACGTCACACTCGTCCCGTGTAACAATATTACACCACACAGTGTAAAGCGTCTATAAATATTATTATTTTTAATACAGATATCATTCACTACTACGGAACCCTTCGTGTGCAAGTCTAACTTCCACTTGGCCGGTTTTTATATTAATTGATTACTTTAAGCCTTTCCGACGTTTGTAATTTATTTATACTACTCTACTGTTACGTTACGTAGGTTATTAATGAGGTTCTATATAAATCTCTTTCAAAATCAATCTAGATAGCTTATACAAAATATAATTGTAATTAACGTAAACAACAATATTTTGAAACAACACGAGCAATTATAACAGTAATTAATGTGGCAGTCACGTGTGAACAGTTCTCAACTTTATTAATACGTGAAGATAAATGATACGATATTTATATTAATCGTCCACGCTCACCCGAATCGCTTCCATCATCAATACAGGGCAAGGGCTCCGGCCCTCCGAACATCTGCATTATCTTACCTATCCCTTCAAATCAGTTACTGCACGGGTATTCAGTAAAGTGCATTTGCTATCCAGCCCGTCAAACCTTGCCGTTGTCCATTTAACTACGCCCATCCGACTTTGAACATAATGTCTACACCAATAAAACCTAAAATCCATCACCTCCTGCAAACCTGCAAGAATTATAAAATGGATATCATGATAACTTAAACTGGTTTCGGAAAATGGAAAAGTAACTCTATATCGTCCGTTGAGGGTCTCTTTTCGATTGTGATCCTCTCCCGGCCTTGGAATTGGTGCCGTTTAAGCTAAGAGGGTAGTTCACATGTTGGCATTGCAATTTATCAAACTTTGTACGTGGGGCAGCGACATGTGGGCCGCGGGCTGCGGGCGAGGACCGAGGTACGCGAATTAAATATAGAACTGGCTAATGGATTAGAGGCAGATGAGGCTCACCTTATGGCGTGCAATCAGACCTTGCAGATGCGGCCTCATCTAACCTGATTGTTCGCAAGTTTGAATATAATTGAATATATGTAATATGTATATCCAAATTATTCGAAACCGATGAGAAGAAGTGATATTTTTTTATGATCGTAATATTTTGTTGTAAAAGACGTCGATTTATTGATATCTATATTTATAAAAGCGACAAGTCATTCATCACGATATCTCAAAAACCCAATTTTGTATGCGCATTCTTCTTAGAACGTAGGTAATCACTAATACGGGATTTTGTAAAATTCAGCCCCTAATATTGTACTTGGGGGTCAAAATTTTGGAGACTGGTATATACTGGTATATATACTAGGTGACCCGGCGAGCTTTGTACCGCCTAACCGTCAATGAATGTCGCGTTACCTTTTAGCTGAACTAATTTAAGCTTCGATAACTGTAACATATAATGATAAATGATACATTATATGATAATGATATATACAAAACTAACATTTGCCCGTGGCTTTGCTCGCGTGGATTTCGAAACTCACGTAATATACGTATATTTTGAGAACATATTGTTTCTCGAAGGCCAAAAGTAGCAAGTATTACTCTACACACTTTTAACTAAGTTAAGCCAAAAATCAAGTCAATTCAAAAAGAATTAAAATAGGTATTTTAAGTACACTTTCTGAACATCAAAATTACGGTGCCTACCACCAGTTCGGGAACTAACCCAGCGAGAAAAACCGGCGTAAGAAATTCGCAAATTAGTCGCTTACTCAGAGCGTAAAGCAAAAACAAATAAACAAACGATCAAATGCACTTTCCTATTTACAATATTATAATATAACTAGCCGACCCGGCAAATGTTGTTTTGCCAAAAAATTTTAGGGTTGTACTACCCCTAACATTTAGGGGGATGAAAAATAGATGTTGACCGATTCTCATAGACACCGGATAAGCACAAAAAATTTCATGAAAATCGGTCAAGCCGTTTCGGAGAAGTATAGCAACGAAAACTGTGACACAAGAATTTTATATATTAGATATTGTTCGCGAAGCATTCCGAAAGTAAATAATCGATTCGCACACCGTGTCCAAATTTTTTCTACCTCTAGCTTGAAATGAAGACAGGACAACATGTGTCGAGTCTGCTAGTCAATATTTAAAATTAAAATCGCAAGGCGCATCACTTTCGTTTCAATTTCTATGGTTAGTTGTTTGACCATGAAATATCTTATCTATTACAAGAGCATCAATACACGCCATACGTTTCCTCGAGTAAATATTCATATTTATTTACGGGTAATGCCAATTTGTCATGAAAAAGGCATGTTAGATGAGATGTTGAATGACAAATACAAGATCGGTATTAGTAATGATGGATCAGGGGACGGCGTCATTACACGCCGCACGTGCGGTGGTATCGCCAGCCACCATGTACCGATAGCAATGTAAGCTGATCAGATTTAACGTTGCTTAAACCTTATTGAAATAAAGACATAACGTCGCTGCCCGTACGAAACCGCGTAAGAGCAGTTTGTGAATACCGCGTAACAGCAAAACGCGCAAAATTCAAATATCGTGCCAGCCGACTCTAAACGCCTTTTGACTGATACATGACTTCATCTAATTTGAATAATCTAATTAGAAGCGTATCAGTTGTGCTATCGAAACCGAATTAAACCGATTAAACAACCGAAATATTACGTTTTTTCTTGCTCCTGTAAAATCATCAAAAAACAAATACTTTTTGATGAGTTACGAGTTGCCCTTACGGGATTTGCACGCGCAGCGACGATAGGTGGAAGCAGATAACTAACATTTTACAAATTTCGGGTAAATGCTCTTTTTTATAAATGTTGGCAAATCTTGTAAACAACCAACTTCATAATTTGTAAACAAACTTGTAAACAACCAACTTCATTATCAAATCCATATTATTTTAATTTCAAATATTTTTTCGAGTCTTAAAGCGTCCATTTACGCCAAAAGGCAGTTGTTTAAATTTAGTTATGTGCTTGTTCTACTTATGTCATCAAATATGAAATACTAGCTATTATAGTATTTTCATAGAAAATTTGCATCCTTTGGGGGTAGAATCATTAAAAAAAATCTCACAGCAGATTTTAATGTCATACCATATGCGTAGATGATATTACTACATATAAGCCGTAGTCAGTCAGTATTTTAGTTGGTAGTAGTCAGTCAGTCAGGCTTTAGGTTTTTTGTATATTATACATTTTTAGGTTATAATATTATGATAGATCATAAAATACATCTACCATGTTAGCTACAGGTATTATAAACTGTTTTTGCCAGTGTTACTTTCTTTAGAGCTCAAAAGCTATACTCAGTATTATGCAGTAATAACGCAATCAAGACAGTTTTAGACAAACTGTTAAAAGTTAATATGATATAACTTCTTGAGGGTGCAAAATCTCTTCTAACAAAAAAATAGTTTTAGTAATAAATGTGTAACAAGTATTATATTCAATGCCAAATTACTGTGACCACTTGCACCCTTTAACTTTTAAAACCAGTAATATTTGAGGAATTATAATATCCTTGGATTGTTTTCGGTGCTGACGGTCCGCTCTCACCTATTCACGTGTGTGATGGATGGCGGCGTCGATTAGGGCCGAGCTGACCTGTTCTTTCATATCTCACTAATGGCCACCTCCGCGGTGTACATCATGTTACATCTGATCAGTTTTTACTTAGATATTGTTAGACATATCTGTGACTGTCTTTGGTATGGTCGAGTAGAGGAATTGTTCGAAATCATTCCATCTGCAACTGGTGGCCATCGTCCTGCGCGAAAAATTTACCACCCACATCATCTTGATGACTGGCAGTAAGTAAAAATATTTAAACAGTGTTTAACTAATCAAAATTCGCAGTCCCTTTCTGGAATATTAAAAACGTCACACGACAGAAAAACACAACAAACCTTGATTAGTTAAATATAACATATTTTTATAAGGGGGTTAATCTTTTCCCCGTAACTAAAGTAACTTTTTGAACAAAGCAATATTCAAGTGGCTACTGTCGCTTTTAAATAAAAATGACGTTACCGTTTCAATTCGAAAGCCTACACAGGTTTTAATAAAATCAGACCATCAATTATTTGGGGTGCGTTTTTTGTCGAATCATTGTAGTACCTCATCACCTGTCCGCGTGGGCTGTCCGACGTACAAGGGTCATTACTTAGCCTATTACAACCCCGTAATTAATACCCGCTGCCTTTTCCCCTGGTGCGGTTGACCTGAAGGGAAAATCAATTTTCAATATACCCTTTTTGTGTAGCGCTTGAGGCAAGTGTAAAAATGTTGCTTTCAAGTTCGGCGTTCGGTGTGATATATTTTTGTTTTTTTGGTACTAACGCTCGCGACGAAATTCCGTAGGCGGCATGACAAGACCAAAAATAGCCTATGTTACTGTTCATTCTTTTAACTAAGTATTATATTAATAAGTTTATCTATGTATACATACAATAAAACAGTAAAATTGGAGTATCTGTACATTTGATATATTTACAAAATAATAAATGTGGGGGTGCTAAGGAATAAAATACATATCGACAACAAAGTTGTCTGTTTGTACGCGTTGAAAGCGATTAGGTCTAGGCAGCCCTTAGGATACTTTTTATCTCGGGAAAATGTATGGTTCCCGCGTGATATACATTTTCACGCAACGAAGTTACGAGCACCAACTAGTTATATTAAAATGCCCAAAATGAAGTCGATTGGTAGCTTCGTAAGGACGTGAAGGAATGACAAATCAAAAAACTCACTTCCGAACTTTTAAAAATTTCAAGCAAGGCATTTTATTCAACCCTATTATAGACGATTCCCACAACTCCGTTGCGCAAAAATTAGTTTATCGCGCGGCAGCCGTAGAATTCGGGATAAAAAGTATCCCCGTGACTCAAAGTTCGCCCTTCGCACCAAATTTCAGCAAAAACAGTTCAGGAGCTTGGAGACAGACGCACGTTCGCATTTATAATCTTATTATGAAAGTATGTGTGCTCCCAAACTATGTTTTAGTTATTTCCTATTATTAATTCGAAAACTGTAATCAAAAACGTTAAATTATTCGGGAAGCTCGCAAAAACGATAATGTTCATAATATTTTAATGAGCGGTCACCTGACATGGCGCCGCGGCGTCGCCGGGGGAGGGGTGGGCGGCGTTCAAGCGGAGAGGGGGCATAGATTAATTACTGTTTGATTCCACGGCCCCCAGGTACTGTCTCTGACTGATTTACGGCGATAGTCTCTCCGCTGCGGTCAGTCTGTGCACTCGCCACTACGATTTGCTTAGAAGCTAAATCTGTAATGATCCAGATGGAACTGCAACTACGCAATCACTTACTTAGCTTAGCTAGGAGAGATTAAGTAATAACTTTATGCAGATATTGAAAATATCATCAAATGCCCTTGAGTTGCAAGAAAGACCTTTAAACATGCCATGAGGAAATTTAAACATTTGCAATAGATCTTTGGAAACTTAAATTGTGCGTTGTAAGAGCCTTTTTTCTGATGACCTGTGTGGCGCAGTGGTTGAGCGCTTTGGCTCACGCCGGGGGTCGCGAGTTCGAATCCCGCCGACGGATCAAAAAGTTTTTCATTGTTTCTGGGTCATGGATGTATATTAAATATGTGTTATAATAAAAATCTTAAAGATGTGTATAGTATAAATATATCAAATATATTTATATATACACTTTATGCAAATATTTACAAAGGCAGGCTTAATGCTTTGTGGCATTTTCTACCAGCCAACCTTAGGGAGATGATGAGGAAATAGAGTAGGTGCATTCCTATTAAACAAAAATAATGATTAAACGTGTAATAATGAGTGAACAATATGTTGTCTAATAATATGTAGATATTTATGTTGCCTCGTACCTGTAACACAAGTCCCTCGGGTACTTAGCACGGGGCCAGATTGACGTGGTGTGATGCGTCCATATACATTATTATATTATCATTATTTTTAGTCGTATTGATTGATTGATTCAATAAATTATTTTCATTAAACACATAGTTCAAAGTAAGAGACTGCACTTATGCAGTCTCTTTCGCAAAACGGCCATAAGAAAGTTGAAGATATAAAAGTAATATATCGAAGCCTTACTGCCTCAACTTTTTTTCTTAGTAACTGCAGGAAACTAGATATGATGTTATTTAATAAGTATCTAGTTTAAGAAAAAAAATATAATCATTTTTTTTCCACCAATGAAATGTGGCCATTTTTAAGATACGAAGTTGAGGCAGTAAGGCATCGATATATAGAAGAAACATGCAATTGATATATCTGAAATATAAAGTAGCAGATATTAAATCATGTCGCTGTGCTGTCACCGCAGTCCCCAGCAGCCAGCCGGAGTCGATGCTATCGAATTGCACTAAAATTGAACAGAATTGTAACGCGACTCTCCGGGATTGGGGTACACTGAGAACCGGCTATATCGCTTTTATATGTTTTTAGTTAAATGAAGATATGTCTTCACTACTCTACGTCTTATGGACGTAGAGAAATCTCTTGATATGTGATATCGTCGCTGTGCGTACGAAACCGCGTAAGAGCAGTTTAATACCGCGTAACAGCAAAACGCGTAAAATTCAAATATCGTGCCAGCCGACTCTAAACGCCTATTGACTAATATTAGACTTTACCTAATTTGAATATTCTAATTAGAAACGTCGGTTGTGCTACTAGTACACCCGAAATATTTCGTTTTTTTTTTTGCTCCTGTTAAATCATTAAAAAGCAAATACGCGGTATTTACGAGTTGCTCTTGCACGGATTGGCACGCTCAGTGACGATATGGACCCTGTAACTTGTATTTGGACAATAAGTGGCCAGATGGCCAAATATTTATAGTAGTTGATTTGCGAGAAGCTTCTCATATAAATATTTTAGATAATTATATGTGGTAGACTTTGTTTGCACATTGCCATTATGCTTTTGTTATTATTAATTTCTTGCTTTCGGTTGCTTGGAAGAAATTGCTGTATAGCAATAAAGCCGCCTTTTGTGTTTACATAGTTTTAAGTTCTTATTTCTTTTATTTGTAATGTGTAAATGCAATAAAGAATATTCATTCATTCATTTTAGATGTGTCTGTATGTCAAAATTATTATTTGTATGTATTATCAAAATTTGCTGTAAATAGGCATTTGAAAGACCGACAAGGTCTTATGAAGTGGACAGACAGAAAGAGTCTTAGGAAACGTGTACCCAGTGCACCCGTTGCTCGCCTACGTTAAGAAGTCTCATATCGCTAGCTGGGCGGATGATTTGTGGCCAGCACACCGGACATACGAGCTCACTTACCGCACAGATGGCGCTGCGTAACACTCCATTAGCTGTAAGTGCTGTTTCAATTTCATACCATGAATTTTGAGCTTTCAATATTTGCAAGTGACAACTTGTCAACCCACGTGTTGTCGTATTGGTGGTAGTTGAAAATTATGGCAAAGGTAACAATTCTGGGAACAAGGTAACAATTCTGGGATGCGGGGAAAGGTGAACAACGTCAGGAAATAGCCACGTTTTGGAAAAAAGTAGGATGTTACTTTTTTTCCAACGCAACGAAGGTGGGTCTCTCTCTGTGCTAATTGTGTATTTTCTACTAGTAGTGCCCGCAACTTTGTTGCGCGAAAATTTGTATATCACGCGGGAACCGTACTTTTTCCCGGGATAAAAAGTATCATATATGTTGCCCAGGCCTAATAGCTAATAAACAAAAAAAGATTTATACAAATCCGTAGAGTAGTTCCTGAGATTAGCGTGTACAAACCGACAAACAGATAAACAGACTTTTTTTTGTCGACATACGTTCTATTACTGTTCCTTAGCGGGGTGCTAAGGAGTCAGTTTTTTAAGGAACAATTGATTATTTCGTAAAAATATTGAATGCTGTATATTTTATATTTTAACTCCGATTTTACTGTTTTATTATATGTATAAATAAGAGTGTCGTCATGCGATTTTAATATATTTTAAGCGTCATAAATAGTGCATAATGCTAACAAGGTTTATTTTATTTATAATATCAAAATTTACGAAATCGAAAAATGCTTCTTAACGCGAGCGAAGCCGCTGAAAAAGCCAGTTTCTTATAATCTTGCATTACGTTGAAATTACCTTTCTGGGCGTAAGTGAGACATATAGTATTTTTATTTACTACTACGATCAAATATTTCATTTATGTCTACTAAATGAAATATTTGATCTACAGAAAACAAAGTCCAAAAAGTAGCAATTCATTTCACAAGTAATTCATAGAGAGAATTTCATTGAAACAATGTAGCTAATTCGGACAGCGGTACAGATAATTGTGAAGGGTCGCAGCGGACACGGGCCCGCAGCACCACGATATACATCACATCACTTGACTGATAACTCTCCTTGGTGTGTGTCGGCCTCAAGTCACAAGATTAGGTGGAAACTATAAGTAGGCTTATGATATTATATATATGAAAGAGCGAGGTCAGGCGGAAGCGAAAAAACTTGTTTATGACTTGTATATGCAAACTCGCATCGCTGAAAGGCTTGCCAATACAAATAACAAAAAAATTACGTTTACAGTAAGCTTTAAACAGGGGACATATAAAATAATATATTATTCGATTTTTTTACACCTCGTTTACTAGTCGGAACTTTAGTCATCTTGATATATATCATTTTTTGTGTGTTTTTTGTGGTACTCCTCTCAACGAGTGGACTGATAAATTTTTTGTAGGTATTAAAGGGAATTCGAGAATAGTTTAAAATGACCGGCAGAACAACGTCTATTCAAGTGCGCTGGTGAATGTATAATCTTTCATGGCCTCGAAGATACCCGCTTGCGCTTTTAAATTGAACACTCATATTTTAGGCCGAAGGGCTGCCGGAAAAAGGCCCTCTTTACCTTCCACTAAAACTAGTAAATAGTAGGATTAACTGAACGTATAAATCAGTAGATGTACCCTCAGGAACTAACCAAGATAACAATCCACTGATATTAAACTTGCCTCTTACCGTCTAACAAAGTATGGGATAATCAGAGCTATTCGTATTTTCCCTGTTTGTATTTGGCTGAAGTTAACAGGTAAATCTTTATTATCTTAATTAACCTGAATGGAAAGTCTTTAGTCTATCAACGTTAGGTACTTTAAGAAATTAAAGCATGTATGGTTGCTATGGTAACTTAATGTATTCAGTTCAAAGCTTACCCCTTTATTCATAAAAATATTTAGGCAATATTTAACTCATGAAGGTTCGCTGACTTTTTCTGTAGTGTGACGTTTTCAATATTCAAGAATGGGACGTCAACCTCGATTAGTTAAACACTGTTTAAATATTTTTTTTGAATAAAGGGGTAATTATAAATAAATATCCAATCAATCTCTTCTTCTCATTCTTGTGTGCATGTTTGTCATTGAATCCCACCTAAAGGGCTGGATAGATTTTGATAAAAAAACTCTCGATGTTCAAGGGGATTTGAGAATGGATTAGACTCACAAACTAAGACCGACAGGACAACGCCTGTCGGGTTCGCTAGACGGATAATGTTTTCTAATACCCGAACTAGTAGAAGGAAATTTATAATATAATCATACTGATATTATGAATGCGAAAGTTTGTGAGTGTGTATGATTGTTACGTTTTCACGCCTAAACGGCTGGGCCGATTTCAATTAAATTTAGCATCTGTGCTAAATAGCTCTAGCTAGCTGATATTCTGGGTTTACACATAGGCTAATTTTAAGCGAGTAGCACCGCTTATAAAATACTAGCTGTGCCCTTACAGATAGTATTTTCTATTTTCTTCCCTTTCTAAGAAGCAGATCCTTGAAACAATCACAATACCAAACCAAATCCACCTCAAATAAAAACGTAAAAGGAAACTTCCTCAAAATCCTATTGTATTTAAAATTTGCATCCAAATCACTGAACAATGATTGCCAGCTTACTTCCCTCGCGCAATTAAGGCGAGATCACTTTCTATAAGGTGCTTCTTCCTCCCCCTAACTCCCGTTAATTGGAAGTATTTTATTAAGGCCAATTTGTTGGATACCTGGCAGATTGCTCCCCGACTAAGCGATTTGTCTGCATTTTTAAGGAATTCCCCGTTTAATTAGTATGAAAAATGTGGTTGTTAGTAAGAATCTTGGAGGTTTCTGGTTACATTTTTCTTTGCGAGTATTTGTATCTATTGTTGCATGTTAAATTTTTATTGATTCTTATCTAGAACCTTCTTCTGATGATTTAGCGTTAAAAAGTGTAATACACGTTGAACTTGTAAATCTCTTACTATTTGCAAAAGCCATAATTATTATGCTTCCTAATGACCGCTTTAGATAATCTTATCTAGCTTTCGTCAAGAAAATGACTAGTTTAGTTTTTAAATTTCACGTTGAGAGAACTCGTCAATCTGTGTCGCAAAAAAATCTACTAAGATCAATCATTATCGAAAATTAGTATATTACGAGGGAAGCATACATTTTCCCGGGATAAAAAGTATCTTATACAAGATACTTTTTATCCCGGATATCAAAAAAAGATTTATTCAAATCCGTCCAATACTTCCTGAGATTAGCGGGTACAAACAAACAGATTTTTTTTGTCGATGTGTGTTCTATTTCTGTTCTTTAGCACATACAAATTGATTATTTTGTAAAAATATTATATATGTGTCTGTACATATTCTGTACGCCAAATTTACTGTTTTATTATATGTATAGTTTAGAGTTAATGTTCTAACAACTCGTCAATTTGTGTGGCAAAACCTCCTAAAATCAACCTTTAGCCTTCAGATTCATATAGACAGTAGACAACAATGAATTTCTTTAGCAATTACACATGATGTAATAAGGTGAGTCACCGCGTTCCCACGTCGGAGCGCCGCTCTGTGCCTGTTGACCCCGCACTACACTTAATTGTCCCATACCTAACCATTAACACGTGGAGCCGCTTTACTACCATATTTTTTTTATAAAATTACCATCTTAATGAGTAAACAAACAACTTTGAATCAGCTAACACTGTAACGAGACGAGGCAATGCAATTTTCAAATAAGTTCTACAAAATGAGGGCTTCCGATAATTTCTACTTAGTCTTAATTTTAAAAACATCTCAATTAGTATGTAGACTACTACGAGAATCAACATCAATTTCATTAAATATAAATTAAGATATATTAAATTATTAAATGGAAAGGTGCGCTCTACCTGTTCCGTTGCACATTCGTAGCAACGGAACAATGTCTTTGTATTCGTAGAACATAATATATAAATAATACGGATATAAGCATTGTTTTTTATTAATATTATGTTTTTCACAGTTATGTTATTATTGCGTTTCTAGAGTTCAATAGTTTTTTAATAAATGTATAAATACATTACTATTCATTAACGGTGTATATTATAAAGTATGGTATTTTTACAGACATAAGACTGCATGGATTAAGTTCAGCAGAAATATTTACTGAATGCGACTCTACGACTCCGCTAATTGATAAGTTGATCCTATTTTATCCAGGCCTGCGACAGGAGTTGAGTCACGGCGCTACACACGTTTATTAAACTCAATAATATTGATACAGACGGCGTAGATGTTATTGCGTGTAACTACTCTTAATTGATGTAGGTACGCGGCGCCGAAAGAAACTTTTTTTATTAATCGACGCGATGATTGTACGAGCATAAACTTTAAAAGCATGTTTCGCCGCTTACTGATGTGTATAGGATAGTCTATCCACAACTTTTTTGAGTATTGTTGTATGGACAATCTGTCAAAAATGGTATTGTAAATAATGGTGAATAGTCTATCAGAAACTTTATTTAGAACAGAAATAGACTTTTAAGGTTTTTCAGAGCTACGATAGTTGGCGTATTGCAAAAAACTTCTAAACAGCGTGCTTATATTATTTCTTACAGTGTAAAAAAAAATAGATGCACATTATACAAAAAACACGACTTTTCACTGTCATATCTTAATATATAATTCTTCTGTGAGTGTGTATGTCACTGAACTTCTCTTAAACGACTCGACCGATTTTGATGAATTTTTTTGTGTGGATCTAAGAATGGTTTAGATTCAGAAAATAGCTCGGCAGGACAACGTCTGAAGGGTCAACTAGTTAAAAAAAAATTATGAGCTTTTATTCACTGTCACCTGTTCCGTTGTCCGTAATGAAATGTTGCTATTATGCAATCGATCAACATTGGCGGTATGGTTCATAAACCTTAAAAAAATGACATTTCCATACAAAACGCGATTGTAAACAAAGTATTGTCACTTTGATGTTGATAATCGCGGTTTGTATACAAATTTGACAGAGGGTTAATGGAATCATACCCTAAATATTGAGCGAAAATACTATGGTCCATTTACCGGTTTGCGATTTAGCTGGAGTTTTGCATGCATGTATAAACCGGATGACAATGCGATATCTGATGGCGGAGCTGGAAGGTGCCCTTAGGCACTCCGTAATTAGACCGACAGATCGAGCTTGGGCTCAATTAATTCATCTTCACGAGCACCTTGTACATACAGAGGTACATATTTTTACGGGCCTGATGATGTAGGTGTTTAAATTTTTTGGTAATTTTTTTCTTTAAT
>JAOTAV010000029.1:1376725-1405116 GCA_026546445.1 Cyclargus thomasi | reverse complement strand
ATTCGATATTCTACCATTATCACACATTAAAAACCGAAATAACACAAATTTAACAAAAAATACAAAACTCACAACCTTACTCTCTGAAATCCCCGCCAAAACTCTCTTCTTATTTTTGTATGTAGCCGTAAGTTTTCCGAATAAAAAAAAATAAAAAATAAAATTTAAAAAAATGCTATTCAAACATTTGTATCGAACTACATAATATCTTGGTATGTATTATAGTTATACTATCAGCATGCTACTGTTCTAAGGAGTTTCAAAATTTTCTTAAACTTTCATCGGAGAGCAATAAAAAACTAAAATAGATGGATATAAAAATATTTAACAATACAATTAGAGATGAAAACTTATGGGAAATTTTCCCTTTCTAAGGTAAATTACCTGAAGATTTCAAGAGAACTTCCAAATTTGGAACAACGTGTACTTTGGCATTAGGCAAAAAAATAATATTGAGAAATCGTTGTCCTTCGCTTTTTGTTATTACGAATACAATTGTAAAAGATAAAAAAAAATATTTTGCTTATTAATGAAATATATTAATGAATTAATATGTAATATATAATATTGTTTGTACATAATTTTTTCTTGTTAACCACTAATTTATAATATAAACATTTAAATAATTTGAGTACTTCTAGTTATTTTTAACCAACATCCAAAAACGAGGAGGTTATATGTTTGGTTGCGGATTTTTTTATGTATGTGAACATACATAAAAAAATCCACAACCATAGCTCCGCCGTTTGTGAACCGATTTTCAAAAATTTGTTGTATAGAATATTGTTGTATATATAATAATTTGTTGTATAGAATATAATCCGAATAGGTCCCATATTCTCCATGGTGGTGGCTGACGATGGGAACCATGAGTAATCGAAGGAGCTCCTCGAAATTTGTATGGAAACATATGGTGATTTTGGTTTCTCTAGAAGCGTTTCAGGTATATGTTACCAAAAAATAAGATTTGGTACCAAGGTATACCATAATTCCGAAGGTACTAAGAGAACTCGTGATTCCTTACATATACGATTTTGGGGTTTTCGGCGTTATTTTAAGAACTGGAAGCATATGCCACTACCCCATAAATTATATTCATAATCATCATCATCACAAAAGTGGTGACCTGATGATGGGATCCTTGAGTAATCGAGGGAACACCTCGAAATTTGTATGGAAACATATAGTGATTTTGGTTTCCATAGAAGCGTCCTAGGTATATTTTACCAAAAAGTATGATTTGGTACCAAGGTATACCATGGTTCCGAAGGTATTGAGAGAACCCATGATTCCTTTCATATACGACATTGGGGTTTTCGGTCTTGTTTTAAGAACTTAGAGCATATGCTACTACAATTTAAAATGTATTCATAATCATCATCACTGCAATTACACTAGGCACCATTCACCATTAGTGAGATAATACATTTGCCGTGGGGGAGCCATGCCAAAGCACGAATGAGCCAATGTTTCGACGGCCTCACAGAAAACTGTTGTGAAACGGCGTTGTGCTGTGTTTTGAACTTGGACGTTTTGTTTGGACGTTTTTGTTACGAATGAAAAATTTAATTATTAGTACAATTAAACCGACGGACGTTGTTCTGCCGGTCTTTTACACTGTGGCTGAGTAGCTTCGCTGTACACTCATTGGAATACCGAATAAAACAAAAAAAATAAGAAACTAAAAAGTAGTAAATAATATTTATTCTTTAAGAATGCCTGTTTCAGAATTCGGTGAGGGATCAGCCTATTTTCATACATAATCTTCACAATTTTGGAGTCGGTACCAGCCAAAAATTCAAATTTAGACAAATCATGACGTGTAAGCTGGTACCTACTTTAAAATAATGAAGATTATGGACGAAAATAGGCTGATCCCTCACCGAATTCGGAAACAGGCATTCTTAAAGGATAAATATTATTTACTAGTTTTTAGTTTCTTATTTTTTTGTTATTTCCTTTGGACGTCGGTTTTAATTTTTTTATGTTTGACCATGCATTACTCCGCCGTTTGTAGATCGATTTCGAAATTTTTTTGCGTGAATACTTTTTTTTTCCTTGTGTCGCACAAAATGGTCTCATAATACACATATTTCTTGGCCTGCATAAACAAATAGAATGTATTTTAAACTTTTCCATTATAATTAATGATAAAGATGACGCCAGAAAAGTTTGTAAAACATATTCTTCTTGTGTTGTTATATCGTGAACATCGAAATGGATAGGAACAATATCGAGTTCCTGTACACATCAAAATATTTTCTAGAAGAGTACTTCTAGAAAATGTTTATTCTACAAAAATGTCGTCTGGTGTTGCAAATACATTTATACGATTTTCAGCATTTGGGTTTGTTTGAAGTTAAAACATTAAATAATTATTCTGAGTTGTTTGTTTAATTTTAAGTTGATATAATATTTCAAATCAGATCAATAATTCTAGAGTTATTGCATTTCGAACATATTCATACCGCCAAAAAAAATGTTTGGCCTCTCGCTGTATGTCCGATAGTTTACAGCCTCCATTATAGTGAACTCTACTTATTGAATCCATAGTTACATACACGTGATGTTGTGTATATTATATATCACTTTTTTGTGGTTTCAGGAAGAATATTTTAGGAGCTATCTTGGTCGCTTTCTTTAGCTATTTTTTATTTAGCTCTTTTATCTAGCTAACAAATTGCAGCGCGTTTGGAAAGAAAAATGATCTTTATACAACTAAGTAAAAGCCATTCTCAAAAAGCTACTTGCATGATTAAAAAAAATTCTATCTTGGGGCCTTCAAAGTCAAATCTACGTCAACGGCGATGAGTCAAATGTAGCAATGTACAAAATATGTAGTATTACGCATTACGCGAGCACCCGCACGGTGCACTCGCGAAGGCCCTCAAAGTAACCTAGGTCCTAGACAGTGAAACATTTTTTTATTTTTGTTTATAAATTGCAGGTGACAAAAGAAGATTCTAAGAATCGAGATTTTTCTTTCGCTTCGTTTCGAATGATACGATAGAGTTTCAAGTGTTCGAAAAAGTTAACACAGACATGACAGTAATGGCAAAATTAATAATGTTTATATCATCCTACACTGTCCTAGTTTTGCACTTTAATATTATTACATAAAATATCACATTTAAAATATTATGGTTTCTCGATTAAACTTCAAACAGTTTATATGGGAAGACAGAGTGTTTTTTTACACTGTATCAAGTAACAGAATGACATCACATATTTTCAAGCACAAAAAATGCCTTGAATGAAATATCACCGAGGCACACGGGGATCTGGGACAGCCACTTGTAGTTTGTAGGGCGGTCATTATGGTTGAATAGGTATTATTTTAGAGAAAAGAATGATTGTGCTTAAATCGTGTCATTTCTTTTTTTTGTGGTTATACAAATAACAGACTACATTTTTATGACTAAAAATTAATTAATTCTTTCTACAGTAGGTATTCTGTTTGCGAATGTACATAATATATAAAAGATTTCAAATGTTTGTTTTTATGTTTTGGGTTATAACGTGTTATTTCTTTCAGTACGGCTCCGTTTTTTTCAGCAAGTGTAACACAAGAGATTTGCACTTGATTCTAATGTTGAACTTGTTTTCTTTTTTAGATTTTCCTTATGTTTATGATTATAATTGGAAATGGAGTTGACACAAGCTGGGCGTTGCATTACGCCAGGATATAATGTTTGTGTCAACTCCCAGCTGTGTTATTTCACAAAAAGTAGGCATTTTGAATATTAAATAAAATAAAACACACAAAAAACTTCTTTCTTAATTGGGAGTTGGTTAAAACTTAATAATAATATTTACTACAAAATAATAAATATTATTATTAAGTTTTAAATGTACTTACTACTACTTTTTGTAGAAGATGTTTAAGAAAAAATCGTATTCTTAATAGTGTTAAAAAACATATGATAAACTTGTTTTTTGTCTTTGTGTTTTCATTTACTTAAAATTATTTTAGTTTCTTATAGTACATGTAATATAGTAATCTAATAATAATATTTTATTATCCGCATCTTCATTCTTCATAGCCCTTAAATAAATAAATTACTCTGTATTCGAACATCATTTTTTTTAAATATAAAAAACAACTAACAAAAAATATGTCCAAAATGGTGGTACCTTACTGCTGAAACTTTGTGAAAATAATACGTAAACCCTTTAGCTATTACCATTCTTGAGATACAGCCTGGAGACAGACAGACATCGAAGTCTTGAAATAAGGTCCCTTTGGGTACGGAACCCCACAAAAAAGGAAATTCTTGCGTCCAACTTCACTATAGCTTACAGGAGAAACCTTAAAATAATAACAGAATGACTATCGAATATATTACTTGATGTAAACTAGTATAAAAAGTATACATAATCTGGTCATAGCATTATGATGTATGGTGTAATAAAGGTGGTGATGATAATGATTTTTATTAGAATTGCCATATATGGTGATTGCAGTTGTTAAAACAACACTAAAATCCCCAAATCTGTAACTATAAGGATTTAAGAGTTCTGTACAGCATCTTCGGAGCCAGGGTATACCTTGGTGCAAAATCATACATTTTGGTAGCATTAACCTAAATAACTACTTCTTCCAAAAAGAAGGCGAAGACGCTGTACAGACTACAGTGCCGATACACAGCGAGACCGGCCGAGTACGAGAGTGTAAAAGGTTGCACTCGCCTCGTTTCGCCTGTCAGTTGCTTGCGAGAGTCTCGCCACGAGACTCTCGCCTGACAGCTCTCGGAGAGTTTACAGCCTCCTTTATAATATCGCGGTAAAGGGCATACTCGGCTGACGGCTCTGGGGGGTTATTATGACCTCTTATTCCCAGCCAGTCAGCAGTCAAGTGACACTAAATACGTAAAGTTTGACGTTGCCTAATGTCACTAACATGTTTAAAATCCATTCATAGACAACCAAACTAGTATTAATGAAGTTATTATTCTAATAAGACTTCGTAAAGAGATTCGCCTTTGATCAACTCCTAACAAAGTAACTACGAACGATTGTATGGATGCTTGCAAGTTGCACGATGATCGTGCTAATTAGCCATCAACGATTATCATCGACTATGTAGAGCCTGCATAATGAATTAGATGAAATTATTTTTGCGCGGGTTCAGGAACTTAGATATTGCATTAATACACGGGGTCAAGCAAGTATAAACAACGAATTTGTTTAGTCAGCTGAGCGATAAACAAGGTTATCTACTTTATCACCTCTATCAGATAATAGATATGTATGTAAACAAGTTTCAAAGTCTATTATACCAGAGTGTAGAGTCAATTGAAAATTTCAATTTTCGATTGATAAATTTAAACAATTAAATCATGAATGTAAATACTTTCATAAAATTATGAAGTGGTCAAATCAAAGTTGGTCTTTTATCCTTTTTCTACTATTTCTATTAAAATTCTGAGATTTTTATTAATAAAATAATGAAAATTTTTAAAATTATAATAGTTGGTAGAACTTACAAATCTACATTTACTATTTCAAATTCCGTAGAAAATATAAAAATATTAATACGTCTCAAAAAAGTTTATTAGATATTTAACACCATTATTTTTTTTAATGAGAAGAAAGTACTCATAGATATAACAAAAATATTAAAATTAAAATTATTGCCATTATTTTCATATAGACTACCAACCCGATTGATAGGCATGTAGACATTACTTATCGATAAAATTATTTGTATTTTTGAAAAAAATGAATGAAGCTTAAAAGACATACCATAATATTTTTTTATTATACAAACTGAAATATAAATAACTCGTTTACTTAGATCTTGATAAAAATAAAACGCGCATTCCTTTAAACTTATAAACCGAGTTTTTAATTCCTTTTTTATAACCTCAATTTTATAAAGACCTTCCTACAGGCAACAGAGAAATGGAGTTAACATTTCTTGAGAGAGATTACGACGTGTTATTGTTAGTCACGTAGGCATTAAAGCGAGAGAACGATATTTGAGATAGAGGGAGAGAATAAATAAGCGGGTGTAATGAGTAGAGCGAGAGGGAATGATGGCGTGACAACAAAGATGGCGGCACCGGGTGCCGGTCGAACCGGTCGGGCTATAACCACGTGGATATTGCGTCGTATTCCAACTCCCGTACGATGTTTGTCAACAAACACCCCTATGAAGGTCATCCGTAGAAGGGCTGGCTTCCTAACGAATGAAGACATAGGGTTTTGGGTTATCTAGAGTTATTCCATTTCTTGAGGTGATATATAGTACATACTATGTTACAGGGTTTCTTTTTATATTTTTATGTTTAGAAATCCTCAAAACTTGATACCGTTTGAACGAGAACGAGAAATTACGGCAATCAAGTTAAACTAACTCGTCATTTAGCACAACAAAATATTATAACAATACCTCATCTAAAAGATTATCTGATAACTGATTAGCAAGAAGATGATGCAATTTTTGTAAACAAAACTTTAATGACAAATCGGAATAATATATGATAAAGCTTATCCACTTGTACGTAATGTAAAAAAAATGCTGCCGGAAACAGTATCTCTGACAACTTTAACACACTAAATTGATGCTCTGTATAAATTTTTATTATTTTCTTAAACAAACGACGAAAAAAATAAACACGTCAGCACCAATTGGAATACGCATGCGCTGGCAACAGTGTACACGATTGCGGGGCTGAAGTGCGGTGTGCGGCGTAAAGAGCGGGGAACATGATCAAGCAACTCGAACGACAAACCGGCATATTCAGTTGGATTTCAGAACATCGAATGGGCGGGCGTGTGTAGAATGGATCGTTAAGGACATAATAGTTTTTTTTCATTCCGCCTTCTAACAGTGTTTGTTTAATACCTTCTGGCACATTTTCCATACATCCTTCTCGACCGTGGTGCTTTTATCCATATGTTTTGGCGTTTAATTTTAACCACCTTTTATTCAAAGCGCCGTTCCGATTTCTAGTCGAGAGGGCAGCCGTACAAGTTTGAAAGCGGCCTTTTGGGTAGATATATTATCTACTCTCAAAATTTTGTAATCGCAGCAACAAGCATCAAATAATCAAAATGGTGAAGAAAATTATATCGGAAGAAAGTGTAGACAGCGGTAAGTGTTTTTATTATTTTTTTATTGATTAACCTAATTTATAATAAATGTAATCTAATTTATTATAGATGTAATCTAATTTATAATAGATCTCCACATAGTGATAAGTATTACATAGCTATTACATTATCTAACTAATTGATATTTGAAAAAAATACTTTTCAATCCTATAGGAATTTTCTAATAAAAGAACATCGAATTTGTAATACCTAATTATAATGATATTTTGCAAGTTTTTAAGAATAGGGTATTTCGATAAAAATTCGAAAAACCGATATCCATATTTTTTGACATTTTGCTTATAACTCAGCTAAGTTATTATTAAAATGTCACGACTCATCTCTAGTAAACTTTTTAGTTCTTTCAGTTTGCTTTTCAGTTGTAGATGTAATAAATAATAATAGCATCATCATTTTAAAATACATTAAATAAACATGTTTATTATATGATTCCATGTTTAACCAAAATCAGGTGCAGATGTCACAACCAAATAAATAAAAATATCGCCATCGATAAAATCTGTACGAACTATGCTTATCACTACTTGATCTGAAAATAGAAAAATGCAGAATGAAGTTTTTAATAAGTGTACTAGTACTGTAACTGGACCCCATTATGAAAATTAACTAATTTCATTCGATGTTTTTCATTCATTTCAAATTGGAATGATCATTCATTCTGTCCAAGTTTGTAATGTGAAAAAACGAGAACGAAATATTCTTTGTTTCGGTTGGGACGGGAGTCAATGAGTGCGAAAGGGACAAAAGTATAATAAAGGCATACAGCAGTAGCTTATGCGTACACTGGGCGGGTCGGTATTACGTAGTATTTGTTTACTATTATTTGGACAGTCATCAAAATTGTTCATAATAATATTATCATTGTCTTAAGATTAATTGGATAAGCAGTAAGCAGACAGAAGATATTTTCGTATGCACCTCCTGTTGTCGGTAGAAGCTCGGTAGCTACCTATATGATTGTACAAAAGAATAATATTGATATTTGCCTTTGTCACTTGCAAATTTTTTATCTAGGTAAATTGAAGCGAATCCTTTGTGATATAATATTTGCTGATGATAACGATATAAAGATAATGATAAGAAAACACTGATAAATATGGGAATATAGGTCTTCTGCTACCTAGCCATAATATGAACGTTTATCTTCAGCTTCAACTAAAGTTTATACATTAGTTGAGCGAAACGAAACGAACGCACCCTAACAACAACACGAAGTGCGTTCATTTTCATTAATTTCAACGCTTCATGGTTTCATTACCTATTTCAAGATGGCCGCCGGAGCGAGACGCCCCGGGCCCCATTCACTGTCAAGGTCATCTAACACTAAACTGCGCACTAGCTTCACATAGCCTGTAGATACACATCGATACAATTTATACCAGGAGCCATGTGTGTTGTTGCGATGACCCAAGCTTATCAAAATATAGCAACCGCTATATGCATTGTGTACATAATACATATTGTATGTGTGGAGGCATTTATGCAGGGAGCATTAATGTCCCCATACAATATGTATTTTATATTTACCCCATATAATGGGTACCTGATTTAATAACAAACTAAATAAATAATTTCATGCATTACAATTTGTAACACGGCAGATACCATTAACGGGTCTTCTAGTTGTTGATCACCATCCTAAAAGAGGTGAGATTTGTCACAAACATCCTACGTCACCAGCTCATCCTCTGGTGGGATGTTGATCCCGACCGCCTAGATTTCAGAAAGCCCGTAGGAGTCTTGATAATCAATTTTCAACTATATACTAAAACAATTACCAAATTTGACATTTTACCGTTTTAAAGAACTACAAATTCAATTGAGCCGAGAATCACTTAAATTTTTTCACATAATAAACGTGGGAGTTAAATAAGAATAAACCTTAGGAATGAAGTTAATAAACAAAATACTTCTTGCATGACTCATAATAACAATGCATTTCTTTAGGCTGTGTTAAGATAACGAGCGACCTTGACCGCTACTAGTCCGCGAAAATACTGCGCAAATCAGCTTACATTCTCCTTTTTTTAATACTTCGTTGCCAAGCTGCAAAGTTTAGTAAAATATATTGAACAAGGCTCTTATTTCTGTAAATTGAGTGGTAAATACTGAAAAAAATTACGGTTAAATCGTTTCCCATGAATAGAGGTAATTTGATAAAGAAAATATAAACATGGATAACTACAATTTAATTATCTTGCAATGTTGCAATACATATTTTGTTATGCTACAGGAACTATTCTAGATAAAGAACTATCCTACAAGCTACAGCCAATGGTTATATTCACTATTCAGTAATAAAAGCAGTGAAATATAGACTTAAAATTCTGCATAGAAGGTCCAATTTTATTTAAACAGTTGTCAGGATGTCTGGCTTTGATAGCCTCAATAATTTGTTAAACAGTAAACACACACACATGTGAACATTGTTTAAAATGAGTGCGTTCCCGTTTTGCACGACTATTATTGCTTTTGCACATGTTGTGCCATTTAAATTTTAAAATTTAATTTCACTTTCTACATTTTACAATACTCAGGTCTCAACTATGTTTGTTGACCAAGTTTGGTCGAGCTGTGATAAATCCTAAGGTTGATCTCGTGAAAACTCATTAGTTGTTTCATTTTTGCTTATCCTACTATACACATCTGCCTGAGTCCAAACCAGCTTCTGAAGGGTTACGTAAGGGAAGTGATTTGGATCTACATAGATAAATATGGCAACTAATACGTAAAACATAGACACATAATGTCCAGTGAAAGCGGTTTCAACGCAGAAATAGTTCGTAACGCCCTCATCAAAGTTTCACCAAGATAATTATCTGGTTAGGCGTCAGTGCCTGTTGGCATTTGCATGCTGATTTTGTTGCCATGTAGTTTTTAACCGACTTCCAAAAACGAGGAGGTTATATTAACTTAACGTGTTTTAAGTATTTTGGTTAGTTTGTTTTGTGGTTAGGTACAATGTGTCTTGATTTGAACTTTTAAATTCACCTAGATATTAGGTCTTATTTAGTTTAGTTAGGTCTTATTTTAGGGTTATTATCAATCAACAGTTATGAGGTATATTACTCTACTATATTTTTAAAAATTTTTAAAATTGTGGCTCTCATTTTCGTGCTTATCAATAACAACGTATACGATATATCAATTTAACGTTAACAGCTAAATAAGGCTAAATAGTTAAGTCTCAATTTAAATCGAAAGAACCTACACTGAGGTACATTATGTCCATTTTAGTACACAAATTTTAGTACACAAAACGTTTATCTGTTTTAACGTAATTGGCGAGACTACTTTATAGGTTAGAATAAGATAACCTTGTATCAAAAACAAACGTGGATAATATTTTAGTTTTCATCGAGCATTTACAAAACCGGTATTTTGGGTCGTGTTTGGTGATGTGGGCGGAATAAAGTGGCAATCATGTGTCACGACGATCATTATTCCAACTACGTAGTTCCTCACATGTAAATACTAAGACTGTTCATGTGGCATGACATTAAAAAGACGGCTGACGGCTGGGAATAATTCTCTTAAATATAGAAAAGCTACAATTTTAAAGAAGACTATATCTAGTACATCTAAATCTTAATTATAAAATGATAACATTACTACCAAATTTAAAGAGTACGTAAGTTCTTTACATTTAAGACTGCGTACGCCCGCTCTACTATTTTGCTTTTAAAGTAAAATGCTTGATTTTAACAAACGTACAGGAAGTAGTGATAATTTACGAAAATGCGACTTATTCCGATAAGGTCCAACAATTGTTAAAAAAGTTAACCAGGTTGTCGTTTTAATTATAATATTTTAACTTAAACTATGACGAATCAATCAATATTCCACATTTGACATTGTCTATTTTAACAATAAAGGCTAGAGCGCCCGTGTCCTCGACGATATTTTTCAATGGCACTCAGAGAGTATTAAAACGAGTATTTCAACCATAAAAAAATTATCATGTAGCTAATTCACGTTCACGGGTGCAAAACACCCCACGAGACTGTTTAGGAAGACATTTTTAACGAGGCTACTTTAGCGTTACATAGGTTGATGCATTGATATTCTTTTCCATTGCACATCACAGTGACTATTCTTCGCACGTAAGCGATTGTAAGTAGCACCAGCTAACCAACACATATGTAACTACTTAAAAGCTAGGTACCCACTTGCTACTCACTAGGCGGTTCCGTGTTTTTGTGTTAGATGAGCAACAATGACTAATAGAGCTCGTTTTAAAAATAAAACCTAATACATAGCTTACTCGAGATAGAAATAATATTATAGTAACATTAGCATTTTATTTATGACTAATCATTACAGTAGCATTATTCGATGAACTTATCTAAGTCAATGACCTAATGCAGTTACCAGCCAGCATAACGCAAAACGTTGCATTGCGCATATTATATTATAATAATTGCAATGCGATGCAAAATTTATACTTCAACGTTTACTCATATTATGTTCGATTATAATAATATTTATTATTCTTAATTAAAACTTAACTGAGAAATGCGTTGGTGATTTGAGTGCGTACATAAAACGTATAATTGCTTATTTATAACTCCTTCTATAATTATTAAGCTTCTGCATTATTTTATTGTCTTCAATTATCTTGATTGATTAATAGTAAATAACGTGTATTGAGTGTAAACGTATTCAATTCAGCTTAAGACCACCTTATTTTAAACAATAGAAAATCGTTTTTTACTAGCCAAGAGTTCCTTTTCATTGATACATCAAAGAATGGGACGGCCGACACGGCCGATTGTTTTTATTAGTGTTGGTATACTGCCAAGGCAGAGTGATAAGTTTTTTTTAAATATTGCGTAACATGAAGGTGTGTCTAATTAGTGAGCTGTCGTGTGTTGGAACAGTCGAGCTGCAGTAAAACGGTCGCTCGAGTTGCGCTTACGCAGACTACGCACGGGCGCGGCCCTGAGGTCGTTAACCCGGCTTTGTTTGCCAACTCAGCTGCACTCGTATCGTCGATGACATCGCTCTAAGTACAAAGCGTCAGCTGCTTAATAATTCATGCCGTTTTACATGAAGAATACACGTTCAGTTTACGAATTATATAGGGTTTTTGTTACAAAAGTATTTAACCGCGAAATTTGTTTCTTCAAAAATTATGAGCCATGGTATTTTAATATGAATCTTTAATTAAAAATTAAATATTTAAATAAATTTTTGTGTTTAAACCTACAATGTTAGTTACCTTACTTTGACTTCTCCGGTTTTTATCTTTACTATGCACATGCATATTATGCAAATCTATGCGAGCAATGCCGCGGGCAAAAGCTATTTATATAAGTATACCTATATAAATTGCTTTTGCCCGCGGCATCGCTCGAATAGGTTTCAATAATCGCGTAAAAATAGTAAAAATACAAATATTTTGCGAACATGGTGGTTTACAAAGACTGAAACTAGCTTAAGTTACTCTTCATTCTTCCAACTATGACTACGCCAGACTCGTTTATTTGCTCCATCGAGCATAGAACCAAAATACTAAGTACTAAGTAATTATACTTTTTGAAGAAAAGACAAATAAACAAACACGTTGGCGTTTATTAGTAATTGTCATGTATGTAATAAGCTTCTAAACACTCTTATTCACTGACCTGCATATAAATATGCGTTATATTATAGAAGTTAGTGATCTTATGAGATTGGCTTGTTTCTCGTCGAGCTTAGGCAGATCGGTGGAACAAAAAAATTACACTGTCAATGTCATTGTTTTGTTTAAATTGGATTATGATTTGGTTAAATAATTGAAAGGAGAAAAAGAAGATAAAAATTAAAGAAAATGATAGTTTAGAATCTTGAATCGAAAATGTTGATTAGTTATTATTAATTTAGCGTCACATTTGTGTAGACTACAACTTGTATTTGATTTTGTTACGTCAAAATTACCTAAATAGTTACTGTATGAATCAAATAATAATCATTATGTTAGTGTCGGAAGCAATTCTTAATATTTTTATGTACCCCGGTAAGAATTACATAATAAAATTATGTCGTTTCATGGTTGTTGCTCATTACTTTAGCATTTCCTTAAGTGAGAACTAATATACACTTTCTACTTGCAATAAACTCAAAATATCATTAACTGTATTCAGGACATATTCTGTATCTGTTTTAAATTTGCATTGATCGTTGCTTATTTATCACATTCTATGTATAAAAATAATAACATGATTTATTTGAAAATTTATAATATTCAGACGCTACAGCGGTCTTTACAAGAACTTAACATTACACAAAAAACAGATGACATAACCTCAAAATATATAATACGATACCTGAACCGGAGGTTTACTAAAGATGGAAATGGTACGAAGGGGTTCTCCCCTCCCTTTTACCCCTCCTCTATTCTTTTAAGTATACCAGTATCATGCAGCTAAGTAGTTCTCCAGATTCTTAAGTAGTTTTTTTCATTCCAGGAGTGGGCCGCGGCAGCAGCCAGTCGGGCAGCGAGCGGGAGTGCGAGGGGCACAGCGAGGCGTCCGCCCCGGTGCCTATCCCCGACAGCGACGACCTGCTGCGCCGCAAGGAGGAGGCGAGGAGGAAGCGCCGCAGGAAGAAGCGCTCCGGCAGCTCGGTCGTCACCTCGTGTTTCCAAGGTCGGTTAGCAGCTAGGTGTATGATCACAGTATGAACAATATTAATGAAATGAGGGACAAATTAATGGGTTTAATTTTGCATATAGTAGGATTTTTGCGTATAATAGGAGGTTTTGTCATTTTTATAGCCATAGGCTTATATGAGCCATTAGTTTTTTTTTAATTGTAGAATCTAATGAGAAATGAGCGTATAATTTTCTAGATAAATAATGATTCATGGACTAAGTTGCTAGAGCATGCAACAATAAGTCTAAACATTGTTGCCATCCACAAACATGTTTTTTTGTCAAGCAGAAATTTTATATCACAAAAACTAACATGTGTCAGGAAAACATTTGCTCAGTAAACATTGGATACATAGGCAAAAAATGCAAGCAATTTTCGCACTAAAACGCAGGAAGTTGCCAACATTTTGTTCAGTTTTCACAATACTAAGTGGTAGATAAGTCTTGTGAGTAGTCAAGGCCGCATATACCGGCGTTCTTACTAATGTAATCAACATCGCATTTGCAACGCATTCCACTAGTGCACCGGTATTATGTAGATAATTGTGAAGGAAATTGTTTTCGAGTTAAAAACATAAAACACTTTTTTAATATAGATTATAGGATACTAAAATATTGCTATTCATTTTCAAAGCAACTAAGGTATAAAAGTGCTGCCTGCAAATATTCTGAAGGTCTGTGAAAAATAAGGCATTATTAGACAAAGTTTCGCTAAGCACTAGTAACTTTTAAGACAAGATAAAAGTATAGGCTGTTTGTAAACTTTTTTTATGAACTTTTAATATTTTTTTGCCACAAAAAAAAACAAATTTTATCATCTGTTGCAGACCTATACAAGCTCACGGGTGAGGTACTGGGCGAGGGTGCGTATGCGTCAGTGCAGACGTGCGTCAACATCTACACCGGCCAGGAGTTTGCTGTGAAGATCATAGATAAGGTTAGTTTTTTTTAATCTTGCATTTTGTTGAAGCACAAGCAATGATTGACATCTCAATGCCCCTTTTCAAATAAGTTAAGGTAAATTCAATTTTAGCTTTTTTTCAATTTTAGTACAGAAATCACTTTGGCTGCAGATTTAGAGGCTCGAAGAAGGGAATTGGTTTTATCAACTAATATGATATTAAAAATTTAAAATGTCTTTAGGGCCGCTCTGGTTCTGATGTCCTAAAATATGTGACTACCAAGTCAAACACAGTCAAACTTTAGACAACAGTTACGTGGAATAATGTAATTTATGTACCCGGGAATGTTTCAATAAAAAAAATTACATTTTTTTTTTCTTTTTCTCTAGGTGCCGGGTCACGCGCGCGCCCGGGTGTTCCGGGAAGTGGAGACTTTCCACTACTGCCAGGGACACCCCAACATAATCCAGCTCATTGAATTCTTCGAGGACACCGACAAGTTCTATCTTGTCTTTGAAAAGGTGAGAATTTTCTATTACCTATGTACAACAATATTACACGTCATAAATTCTGTCCTGTTTATGATTTCTGTACTTTATAGGATTTTTACTAGTATCTCGATTCTTTTGACGAGAGTACTCTTAGTTACTGTATAGCTGGGTATTTAAATCTATAATGTGGCTTAATGGCAAACATAATAGATATAGGATATAAATGCCCTACGTAAGTCCAGCTATTTAGTATAAATTTAATGCTTATATGCATTGTTAGTTATCCAAATTCAACTCAAATATTTTTAAATAAAACACGTGAAAAGTATATAGTGGTCTCTTCTATCTTTGTGATTTTTACGCGTTATATATTGTACAATAGTGAATATAGCCAATAAGCAATGAGAGACTACAGACAGGCAGGCCATAATAAAACTATTACGGTCCAAATCGTGAGTAATAACTCTATTCAGGCATAGCAACACAATGTATAAACGAACATAAAACATAGCTTGTTTAATTTGCCTGTGACTATATGAGGCACGTTCGAGTCTCACGTGACTACTGATAGCACTGATAAATAATTATAATAAATTATTGTTATTGTACAATTAGAGAAGTTGAAACAGATACACATCGTGGATCTAAGTAATTTGGTCGGGTAATGTCTAACACGGCCGACAGATCATGACTTACATGGAATTGACATATTTCGACCAAATGACGTAGGCGCCTTAACTGGCTCTGTTTCAATTTTCCCCATTATACATATAAATACTCTAAATATCTGCCTTCACTTTCAGAGCTACCATAATAATGTAGCTCTTAAAATATAACCCTGCCTTAGTAGTCTTACAAACACATAGCCGAATCTATAACAGTTAATTTTTTCGTCATTTGGCTGCGAAACCCTGTAAACAATTTCACCCCAAAGATAGACTCGTAAACAATTCAATTAGGGCCTACCTCAAACAAGTACCACCAGAAATTTAATAAAAAAAGTGATTAGCGGTACTTTGAACTTACCTAAGCGTTTTGTTGAGGTCAAAAACATGTTTATCCAATGATGTCATGTCTTTACTTTGGTGGCGTGATGTGTGGCAGATAAGTCATGTCTTATCTATGTAGATCGTGATAAAGTCTAAAATCTGACAAGATTAATAGTACCTATTTCTAGAAATATGACTAATTTTATTGTGGTAACTAATGTTACAGTTTTCTTTAGTACAGACAAACTGACGCGCCTGCTATAGAAAAAATCAAGTTAATGCTACTTTATGACCTGAGGAGGCCACTAGATTATTGCCGTGGGAAAGCCATGCTTCGCCAAGAATGGGCCGGCTCGACCGGAGTGATACCGCGGCCTCTGCCCCCTAAATATCATAAAAAAAGTTTCGTTTTGCTTTACGCTTTTACATAGAGGTGGCGGCTTTAGCCGCTAGACAAAATATGTACGTAGATAATTAATTCTGTAATGACTGGTTGACACGTATTAAGTAGATAAGGAGTAAATTAAATTTTAAAAGACTTAACTTGCACTTGCTTCTAAATTTTGTGTTTACATGAAGTTATCAAACTGAACTTAAAATTTAAGGTAAAATCTAGTTACTTATCTAATTAATACGTGTAAACCAGACGTAAGTCCAGGGCGGCAATTTTCAGGATGTGAGAAAAAGTTTACACCTTGAAATATTTCATCCTTTTCACGAAATGTTTCGAGTGTGAAGCGCTGAGAATACGACAAACTGTGTTTCGCTCGTAAAAAATTCACACTCAATATGTATATTCGACTATGAACTTTTTCTCACGTCCTGAGAATTGCCCCCCACTTCATAAAGAGTCATTATTTTTGTCGCGATTCGAATTCGAATGCTACCTTTGTCACTAGCCTTAGCTAGTTTAGCCTAAGGGCCTCTTTCACCACCCTCGAGTAAAGTGTCGAGTAGCCTAATAGCCGGTTAAAGTCACCGGTAACTGTCAATTTCACGACCCTCGAATAGCACTAATCATATGATTGAACTGTCCAGTAACTAACCTTCCATATGAAATTGACAAAAAATACTTAAGTTTTACTTACCAATTATCTTTACTTGACAAGTTACTATTCAATACTTTACTTAGAGATTGTGACACTTTACAAACATGATATACCTGAGATAGACAGCTAATCTATATATATAAAAGAAAGTCGTGTTAGTTACACCACTTATAACTCAAGAACGGCAGAACAGATTTGGCTGAAAATTGGTAGGGAGGTAGCTTAGAGCCAGGAGACGGACATAGGATACTTTTTATCCCGTTCGGCAGCGTTCGATTTTCCCATAAAAAAAAAACACAATCTGCTTATTTATTGCCATTAAGGCGGAACAAAGTTCGCCGGGTCACCTAGTATTACATATAACATAATGTCTGTTCATGAATTGTTTCTATAAATGTTTCTATAAATTTTAAACATATTAAAATTAAAAAATGCGTACGATCCGTTTCTTATTCCGAGGTTCGTGGCGATTGTCCACATCATGACGAATTAGCTCTGGAAAAAACACTTTTATGTCAATCGTCATAGAGTGCAAAGTTGAGAGCGCTATAGAAGACACCAGTTTATTCTAGATTGTGCGACGCTAAGTCGATAACAAGGTCATCTGCATATACGTTTACCGATTTAGAATAAAATATTGATTTAACCTATCCAATTGAGGCGTAGTTCACCACTATCGATCTTATCACTTAGGCGATAAGGTCGAAAATAGTGTAATGGAAACGTTTCGGGTATTTTAGGGTTCTGTTACCAAAGGGTAAAAAGGCTTTTAACGGTAATAGCTGAAGAAGATCGAAGAATAGAAGATTACCTGCACAAACACACTGGCAAACGCTTACCTCAATGATATTAGTATAGATTATCATTTACTCCCGGCTTTGCTCGCGCCTGGGATAACAACCGATGATGTCGATGATTAAAGTCATGTTTTAGAATCGTATTAAAACTATATAGTAGGGAATATGCATTATTTTTTTTTTAAATAAATCTATCGTTATTGAAAAACAATGTAGTCTAATCAGTTTTTGATAAAATTAAAAACAACAGAGTTATAAGCCTTTAAAGTAGTCAGTTAGAAAGAGAGATTCGATATTGATTGTGAGGTCAAAGTCTATAAGCTGCATACAAAGTTCATACTAAATTAAGTTTTGAGAGAAAGAGACGGATAGAAAACTGACATAGCTAAAACTTAAATAGAGATTTTTTGTCATTCTGTATATCTTGAAGCCCACCATCATAATAATTAGCATTGAATAAATGTTGTTTTACACGCATCTTCCCCATTGACAGTATTATTAGAAAATCCTATATAGCCATCAACGAAATATACAAAAGGTATTGTCGCAAATGAGTCATGGCTGTGACTCGAATGCCTTTGGTGTCTTGTTTTATGTGTGCCGTATAGGTTTTTATATTGTAAAACAATCTCGATACTGCGTATTAAGTCTTCAATTACATTTTGAGGTGCAAGTGAATAATCAGTAGAGAAGATAATTAAACCTCAACTTATTTAATCTGTACCAGCTGATTTCCGCAACTTCTTCCCGGGATAAAAAGTATACTGCGTGTTGCCTAGACTTAATGGCTATTAAATAAGATTTATTCGAATCCGTTCAGTAGTTCCGGAGATTAGAGCGTACAGACAAAACAGAGAACTTTATTGTCGATTTGTGTTCTATTACTGTTCCTAAGATACTCTGAGTCCCGGAGAAGGACATAGAATACCTTTTAGCGCGGAAAAATGTACGGATCCCGATAAACGAATTTTTGCGCCACAGTTGCGGGTAGCATAACAATGTGACATCCACATCTATTATAATAAAATTAAACATGTATGTTGACAGCCAAAGCAACCTATTACTAACTATGAACAATGAAATGTAGAGAATATAACACAGAACATCGTATGATAGTACATTTGCATCAGCAATTAGAGATAGTTGTCTAATATGTTATCACTTATTATCACTATTGTCTGACCGCTGAGGTCAGACACATAACAGAGGTCTTCACGTCAATGTTGCTATTTATTGATGGCTTACATTGTCCGACTGGTATAGAATTGTTGTCATTTAATAAATATTTAAGCGTTTTTTTTTTAATCAGGGTGCGAATGGGCAAACCTGTCACCATGGAAAACAACTGCCGTCGCGTATACATTTGCATTTATCAAATTAAGAAAGCTGCAAAGTTCTTTGGGAAATAATTAAAAAGGAAAAATGGAATAGGATGTAGGGAGTTGGGTTTTAGGACTCGCTTAACAAAATACAGAGCGAGCGCTGTTTTACCTTGTGTTTCCTTTCAATCGTACCGAAGCATAGGTCACCCACGGCAAACATCTAACGAATGCTTTCATTCCAGATCAACGGTGGCCAGTTGCTCGCTCGGATCCAAGAGCACCAGTACTTCTCGGAGCCCCAGGCGGCCGAGATAGTCCGAGAACTAGCGAACGCTCTCCACTTCCTGCACGGAAAAGGCGTCGCGCACAGAGACCTTAAGCCCGAGAACATATTGTGTGTCAACCGCGACACGCTCTGCCCGGTGAAGATCTGCGACTTCGACCTGGGCAGCGGGATATCGTTCACGTCGAGCCTCGCGAGCCCGTTGGCGACGCCGCAGCTTATGACTCCGGTAAGTGGATAGTTAGATTGCAGTTTTCAACGTAGGCTTACCTTTTGTTTAGTTTTCCGGGACATCGGAAAATTTATTTTTTTATGATGTTTATGGGGGGCAAGCGAGCAGACGGGTTACTTGATGGAAAGCAATTGCCGTCGCTCATGGGCACTTGCGAAATCCGAAGAGTCGCAAGTGCGTTGCCGGCCTTATTGAGGGAATAGGGGATTAGGGATGTTGGGTTACCGGTAAACTCAGTCACTGAACGAACACAGCGCAGTGCCGTTTCATGCCAGTTTTCTGTGAGGCCGTGGTATCACTCCGGCCGAGTATTCGTACCGAAGCATTTCTCTTCCACGGCAAAATTGGTAAAGAAGATGACGCTCGATAGAGACTTCTGCATTTTTTAAATTTTGAGCTATGTCTCCAAATTATCGTCGTCTCATGTGTCTTGCTCGCGCGCAAGGTGAGAGTCACTGAACGATATTATTAGCAACCAGACTACGGTATCCCTTGAGTTAATAGAATAAAGAGATTAGAGCTGCTCACACTTACGTACAGTTTTTTCCAAAGGGAACAAACAGACCAGGGAATACTTTAATAGTGGGTCTAAGTCTAAACATCAAGTTTTAAATTAAATAATATCGAAACGAAATAATTTTCTTCCAGGTCGGAAGCGCGGAGTTCATGGCGCCCGAAGTTGTGTCGCTATTCGCGGGCTCCGCGGCGGCCCACTATGACAAGCGGTGCGACCTGTGGTCGCTCGGCGTGATCGCGTACATCCTGCTGTGCGGTTACCCGCCGTTCCGCGCGGACTGCGGCGCCGACTGCGGCTGGGAGCGCGGCGAGAACTGCCGCGCGTGCCAGGACCTCCTGTTCACCTCGATACAGGTAGCGTGGCGTGGGTCTTACATGTATATTCTGTATGTTAGACGACTGACCCGCAACTCGATTGCGCCAGAAAATTTATTTCGCGGAAACCGTACATTTTTTCGGAATAAAAAGTATCAAATGTGCTTCCTTGGGGACTCGCAACTATGCTAATAATATAAAGCTTAAGAGTTTGTAAAAACTGGATAATTTACAAAGTTTTACGCGGACGTAGTCGCGAGCGAGAGCTAGTTTAGGTTAGTGATTGTTCCGTGACATTCATTCATGACAGACATTCGTCCTGTGGGATGAAACATTTATTTTTTGATTAACCTTAAAAAAAGTATCCAATAATTAAAGTCCGCTTCGATTTCATTCAAATCCGGTCAGTAGTTTTGGCATGATTAACGCACAAACAAATACACATAATTTAGTTCGAGAACTCAACAAGATCCTATGTCTAAACTCCACGTCCATTCCAGGAGGGCCGCTACTCGTTCCCCGAGGAGGAGTGGTCTCACATCTCCGAGGAGGCCAAGGACCTCATCGGCCAGCTGCTGGTCCGCGAGGCGTCGCACCGTCTGAGCGCCGAGCGCGTCCTCCAGCACCCATGGCTACGCTGCACGCCCAAAGCTGCAAAACACCCGCCGCTGCATACTCCGCACAATATTAAGAGGTAAGATGAAAGTTTTACATTATTTAAGAGTAAAGGCCACGCCCTTTGTACAATCAGATAAGTTGAAACAGATACAGATCGCGGATCTAAGTAATTCGGTCGCTTTATGTCAGACTCAGCCGACACGATCACGACTAAATGGAATTGACATATTCCGACCAAATAACGTAGGTCCATCAACTGGCTCTCTTTCAATAACCCCTATGAAATTCGCTGCGTTCCTAGAAGGCTAGGACGCTGCCGCCCATGAACCATGGCCTACAATGGCATATTTATAAAAGGCAACTACAGCTTGGTAGTGTTTCAATGTTAAATATTTACAACGAAAGACTTAAGCCAGATAAGCGAATTAGTAAAAAGATATTACTTTAAATTTAACCAACTCCAAAAAAAGAGATTTCTCGAGTCAACTACATATTCGAATATTAATGTTTGAAATCTATCTTTAATTTTTACCAACTACAAAGTATACAAGTAGCTAATGTACCCGATCTGATTCCAGGAACATGTCGGCGCGTAATCTATCCAACTTCGCGGAGTCAGCTATGGCGGTGAACCGTGTGATCGCCCAGCACTTCTCCATGAACTACTCGTACATGGAGCGGCCGACGTTGCGCCACAGCAAGTCCTGTCACCCCGCCGCGTTGCCGGAAGATGAGCTGGGTCTGTCCCCGCCCGCCGAGTCGCAGCTGATGCGGCGCCGCTCGCAGCTCGCTAAACCCATTGCCGCGGCCCACTAGCGTCGGGCTCAGTTGCGCCAACTGCGCTTAGGGCGTCTGGCTCAGTTGTGCCAGCTACGTTTTCGGCGTTTCCGAGCCTGCTGTGATCAAGACGTCCGGCCCAGTTGCGCTGACTGCGCCTAAGATGTCTGGCCCAGTTGCGCCAGCTGCGCTTACGGCGTCCCAGCCCAGTGGCGCCAGCTGAGCTAACGCGTCCTGGCCCAGTTGCGCCCGCATGGCTGTTAAGCGCGAGTGTGTACATCGAGTGTTTCGAAACCTTCAAAATCGGCAACTTTTGTGTACGCAGCTCGCCTACTAGCGCTCCGTGTAGTGCCGACGTCACGAACTGTGGCAACCCCGAATACGCGTGGAACTATGGCAACCCCCGAGTACGCGTCACTAGCGAGTGTTTAGCGGCCTCACTTCCCGCGCGCATCGGTTAACCCGAAGTACCTGCCGAAGTGCCGGACCGAGTCCAAAAAATGTCCGATGCGCTTTGCAAAATTGTAAATTTCCATATGAGATTTCGCTCGTCCCGGGCGTTCTAACTGAGGGTCGGGTCTATTCTATCGTCACCCTTTCCTAGTTTCTGTGTAAAATCGGCCGATGTAACACCGGACAGTTGTAGTTGTAAGGTCAGAAATTATTGTTTTTTAATTTTCCGGTATAACGTCGATGACATAACGAGCGATGTAGGTTTGTTAGACGATAATGCAGTGCCCTTTGTCCGACCGAGTGCTGGCTTCCTGGCTACTGTGTCACATTCCATCACGCCATAACGAAGGAACCCACCAACGTACACCCAAAACAGAGTGTATAGAAACAAGTAAGTCTTCTTTAAAGCGGACCGCGCGGTTTGCATGTGTGCGCTCTACTATCTACGCGCACGCACACAATCTAAGCTGTTTTGTCAGCGTGCCAGTGCAGGCTTTACTTGTTTATATATACTCTGCCCGAACAGTTGAGTGACCTCCCAACATGCACCGCACACCTGTCATGTAATGTACATCCCAGCGGTTGTGTTACAATGTCGTCGTTGAGAGACTGTGCCAATGGTCGATACCTCCAGTGATCCTATCACATAGTGTGAGTGGTACTTAGTGCTGTAAAGTTTTGTTTGAGCCTTGTAAAGATATATTTTTATGGGTAATAAAACGACTGAATAGTTTTATCGATATGTAGGGTATTTGTGAGTTTATGTGGGCGGTGCCCTCCGCCCGAGCCGACCCTGGTCGAAAAATTGTATTATTATTATATTGAAATAGTTGTTCGATCCTCGTACTTTAATAGAAAACGCAAATTGTAATTATTTCTGGATTTGTAAAATCCGACAAATTGAGCTTCTTATGTACTGGATTATGTTTGTGGCCTATCTGTTGCGTTGGAACTAAACGATTTATTAATTTTAGTAGTTCTTTGGATACTAGTCCGTCGAATTGTTTTGCATTTTACGCTGACAGTGGGGAAAGATCACATCTCATAATGTAAGAATGAATAAATATAGATTTATATAAGAGTTAGGGGCAATATGTGACATTTTCGCTTAGTTACAAGTGTATGTTTGGGGTGATGATAAAGAAAAAGCTTTGTATTGTCTATTTTCAAGAGGGCACTCGTAAACTGTGCCTTCTCTATGAGTTTACTGGCTGTTTTTAATTAAAAAGCATAAAGCTGTGTTTGTAAAAATTTGGCATTGTATTTTTTTGTAACAACTTATTTACTAAATCTTGTAACATGTAAACTCACGGTGGAAGGCACTGCTGAATGTCATATATTTTTGACCACAGGCTTAACTTGTAGCCCAGTGACTGTCCTCACAATGGTCTCATATAAACGATAAGCGGACAGTCAGTGCGCTAGAAGTGTGAGCTGTAACGGTAACTTGGATAAGTGTTGCATGGGGTTCCATGGAACTGCCATAAAATTGTGATCAGTTTGAATACTTTTATATTGCTGAAACGTTGATATAATGTTAAGATTAGACCTGCTAGTATATGATCTGCGTACCTACACATTGATTGGAAGATTCAATGGTATTGCCACCATCGGTACTTTTTGATTTTTTTGTTAATTACTTAATGATTGTAAATTAAATTTTGTATTTGGTGGTCATCCAATCAATTATTAAACTACGGCAGTAATTACTTTTGTTATAATTTTGTTTTCGACTAAATCATTATTTTGAACTGTCTTCGAAATACAGATGTTTGAATTTTATACATTGTTTTATTTTAGACCTTCTTTATTATAATATTTTATTACCAATTCTTATTAGTAAAAACCTTATATATAACAAGACGATATAACAATGCAACAAGGTGCGAGGCAATGGCTGTCTGCCGACGATGGGGCCCTACGATGATGGGGTGGAAAGCTACAGGAGCAGGGAGCGCGCAATCTTAAATACGCCTTTGGCGCGACTCAGTCTAGAAAGTGGTTATTAGTTTTAAAAACTACTGGTTACTTCTTGGCTTTGTTTATTTTATAAGCACTAGAGAACCGTATATTTTCGGGATCCTCTATATTTTTGATTGACATGATTTGTGATAGACGATATTTTGATTTTATATTAGAATAGAGAATTAAATAATTGGTCTATGATATTAGTAATATATGAATTGCAATGTTTGCCATAATAGACCTCTCTTCTCTAGTGAGTGTGGCGCCCTTAAACGTGGCTTTCCGATCCTATCGACACGCGACCGCGACCGACAAAAAGTCGAAATAAATAGCATTTTATGACTGGTTTTCTTTTGGTTTGCGATAAAATTAAGTTTTGACAGTTTCAGACGCTAGTCTGTGTTGGTAAGAAATTAAACCTACTTGCCTCCTGTTAAAAAGCTTGTGACCCAATTGCTAAAGAGTGTCTTTGGATAGAATAATTTATATAATTATAGTAGCTGATAAATATCGAGAATAATATTAAAAGTAGCCTATTTTATTGTAGTCTGTATTGTAAAATAAATTAAAAACGAAAATAAAACAGAAAAAATGATGATTCATCACATTCATCCATTCGTCAAGACTCAAGATTTATGAAGTTCGTTGGAAACGGAACGTATTTGACAGCTAACTTCAAAGTCAAAAATCAATTTAAATAGAGGGCGCTTTAAAATCGCTCAGCCACGTAAGTCGGGGTCGAATTTTACTTCCCAGATTTATTTTTCGTAGTAAAATTTTATTTGTGTGTAACATGTGATAATGGTTTTATAATATACAACTGTGTTAAAACTTTTAATGCTAACCTTAAAGCCCGCAATCGGTAAGTAACGCAGTCACTACACCCATCAATCATTTTTTGTGAATTAGCATTAATTAATCAATTTATCGTTATTATCTTTATAGTAAAATATAAACATACATATGCCTTTTACATAAGTGTCGCTTAAACAATCCATCCGCCATAACTAACAGCGAAATCTGGTTTCAGAATGACAAATCATGTCGCAAGCACCAAACCCCTTCAACACTGCCCCAGGCCAACAAACATCCAACCCGGGAATATTCCAGCAATATAGTCAAGTTCCTGAGAACAATCTAGCGGGGACTACGAAACAAGATGGGAATTCCAATAGCACTTTATCAGGGATACCACCAACAAATCATTACACACAGAGTGCAAACAGTTCACCCGCATTCAACAATCCAGGAATGTTTCCGCCGCCAACGAGCTTACAATCCTCCCCTATGAGACCAATTAAGCCTGTAGCTAATCCAAGCCAAGTTCCAACTCAGAACATTCCTCCTAATGTGAGTAACCAGCCAAATGTTCCACAGGCCCCTCCACATTATCCTACAAACATGCAACAGGGACAAATAAACAATAATGCACCACCTCTCATTCCTTCTAGTCAGTTTCAACCTTTTGTTAATGGTCCCCAGGGGCTACTTTCTCAAAGACTACCAAGTCAATATCCTCCACCATCAACATCTTTCAGCCCAACTCCGGTGAGTCAGCAACCTCCTGGGCCTGTCGGGCCACCTCAAAGACTCCCAGGTCAATTTCCCCCATCATCAACCTCTTTCAGCTCCACACCAGTAAGCCAACAACCACCAGGGCATTTAGGGCCACCTTCTCAAAGACAACTAGGCCAATTTCCCCCATCATTAACATCTTTCAGCCCCACACCTGCAAGTCAACCACTAGGGCCGGGTTCTTATGTGCCCGTAATGCCACCCCCTGTGGGGGTTCAAAGATCAGCCACATCAGTGCCTTCTACCAGTCAGCCGAATGTTCCTTTCAGTAGTCCTCCTTTGTCTGGATCTAGGAACAGTCCCATGATGAGTGGATTACCCCCATCCGGTTCTAGGAATAGCCCTTTGATGGGTCCACCTACTAGTACCATTCTGAGTGGACCTCAAGGCCCAGGAGTCCCTTCTACGGGGCCACCTAGAACAAATTTAAATGGCCCATCTCTCCCTCCCCCACAAATGGGTCCTCCTAGGGGATTGCCAAGTGGGCCATCTTCCTTACCTCCAATGCCAGGTTTCAACCATCATAATGGTCCTATGAGCCAACTGGCAGCTCCAGGCTTCCAGCCGGGACCTCCAAATGCTAATAGTGGGCCACCGAGTATGCCTGGCATGAGTGTGCCGAATATGCCTTCTATCCCTTCCGTGCCGCAGCCGATGCCTGGACAGGGTGCAGTGAATGGACCACCGAAGACGAACTTTCAGAACAGATATCCTCCAATGCCTCCCAGCAATTTAACCCCACAGCAGCAAGCTCAGATGCAGCAGAACATAGCTAAGCAGTTTCCCCAACCAAATACTTATGGTGTTAGTGGTGTTACACAGCAAATGAACCAGTTGAGTGTCACTAAACAAGGCTTTGACCAGCTTTGGGGTCACCAGATGGTGGACCTGATGCAGTGTAAACACATCCTGCCGGAGTATCCAGAGGATCCACCGGAGATTAAACTTGGACATCAATTCGCAGAAGCACCAAACTGTAGCCCTGAGTAAGTCATGTTATAATAGTTTCTTTATTTACTTTTCTATTTATTACGATTTCAAAAATAATTCCAGCTAATAAACCCATTTCTAAAGTAGATTAACAGTTTTTGTGGTGTCCATGTAAAATGTGTTTTAAAATAACAATGACTAGGCATATAAGCTTAAAACCTTTACTTCCTTATTCAATATAAATCATTAAAATTTTACTATTCAGAGCATGACTACAAAACATGTGATCTACTTTTGCAAGGTTAAAATAAAATATTTGAACTATAGTAGCCATAAATGACATTGAGTGTAAATTTAAAAATTAATATTTGACTCAATATTTTTGTATTCAAATCTATGTTTTTGATATAATACCTCCTATTTTCATTAAAATAATATTTCTTATAATCTTCTTCGGTTTTATGTTCATGAATTGCAATTATTGTTTGCTTTTATTTTTAAAGATAACTTGTTATACCTGTTTTTGTATCTAGCCCTAATATAATTATTCTTAAGAATCGAAAGTGGTGGTGTTAGAAATCCATTGCTTATTTGTGAGATATATTGTTATTGTTATTCTCTTTCAGAATCTTCAGATGTACAGTGAATCGTATACCAGAGACAAATAACTTGCTACAAAAGTCCAGGCTACCTCTAGGTATTCTGATACACCCTTTCAAGGATCTCAATGTGAGTTTTCATCAAAATATTATTTGATTAATATAATTAAGCAGTTGTCTCCTATACGTTTTGCGTCGAAATTAATGTAATGCAGCCATTACCCGTAAATAATGTTAAGCACAGATGCTTAACATAAATCATGGGAAAAAGTAACTTCATACATTGGCAAATCTATGACGTTTTATCAGATTGTCATTAACAGCTGCAGGTCAGACAAAGTTTTGATTACTTATTAAAGTATGCAATATACAAACAATGAGCAATAAAAGAGTGAGCATTCTATGAAGGGGCATGCCGGCTAGCGTCGCATTTTTCTATCCATACTTATCCAATGAGAAAGAGTGTTTGTTAAAAAAAAAAGTCTGACAAAATTTCTTGGTCTCGAAAAACAATTTATAGTCAGTAGCACTTCAAGGATGTCATTATCTCGGTATCTTTAGAGTCTTATAGCTGTAATTGGATAACATTGAGATACACCACAATACAAGCTTCGCATTACTCAAGTGTCGTTGGAAAAAAAACCCTAGCGCTGTGACATACAGTTTAAACTTGGACATAGAGATGATATGTTATCTGTAAAGATTTTGTTTAAATGTTTATCTATAAATTGATGTACTCTTACTATTAATAGTAGGGGCGGCGGGAGTGCTATTTTTGTAGTAACTCGAGCGTCGAGGAGACCTAGAACGTTTTGTACTGTAGGT
>JAOTAV010000029.1:1342872-1376625 GCA_026546445.1 Cyclargus thomasi | reverse complement strand
GTTCGAGGCCCGTGGCAAATTCATTTTCGTTCCACTATGTCAATCCAATACAAAAACACGTCAAGCGATTATTGTAAACAATAATCGCTTACCACTTGTCTAGGGAGGCTGATCGAGGACCCGTCAACCTTGTAGTTACGCCACTGGCAGTAGCAAACATTCTGCTTTTGAAGCTTATAAACTACCCAACGGCTACAAACAAAAAACTTATTAATATTTTATATCAGCAAACACACACTATGCAACTACATTCCATATTATTATTTAAACATCATTATCACCACAAATTATTATAATATCATGTCATCTCTACAACACTTAATACCGATTACCATTACAGTAGATATTTAAGATTGATTTAATTTAAATAAACGAAATTTATATTACGGTTTACGTAATCCACAGACGTACACAACTGAAAAAATAACTAATGATAATTTCATCAAATTTAGATTTTTAATGATATAACCACAATATAATCTGTTGCCATTTGCCACGTGAAATTGCACACGTTTTCACCGAACGTGAGCTAAAATATATGATTCAACACACTAAAGATAGTTTTGATCACAATCCTTAATTCTATACACAAATGATCTCACCTAATTAGTCATTATAGTTGCGTAAGGTAATAGAAAATTTATTTTTCGACAATCGTAAAACTTGCTATTAAGAATCAAATGAAAATGGGAGGGCTTACTATATGCAAAAATTGCGATCAACAATCAGCAAAAGTTATAGTGATAAACTCGCGTTCAATAAGTTCAAATTTGGAACTATTGTTATGTCAAAATCCATGCTTAAAGCACAGAATAGGAAAGAGGGACCATTGCGGCTAGATTGCTTTTGTTATTATATGATAACACATGATACATTATAGCCCTTACGGAATGCCGGACAACGATTGCTCGTAAAAGTAAGAAAAAAAAATCTTTACTGAATTTTACATGAATCATTTTATCTTTTTTTCGCTAGAATTCTTTTATAAACGCTAGTCCTGCATCCTGCGGGGTAAGCTATTCTTTGGCCTTTATTGAAACTCAATATATATCACACTAAATATCTAGATAATTTCTGTGCTTGTCGAGTCAACGTGTAGAGACCTACTTGGCTGTAAGTGGGGAGCGCGAAAGCGCCAACGTTGGCCGTTTCCCGAAAGTTTGCGATTTTGGGTTCACATTCTTATGCCTAAATGCTAATCGTCCGATATAAGTGACATTGATACTTTAATCTTCAACTTACTTTGCACACGATTTTTAAGACGTGTGCATAGTTCTTCAATGAATTCAATCTAAGTGTGTATATTCATATCCCTCGATCGATTTTTCATGGATCCTGTTTATCAGAGCGTCCATGTCCTAGTGGGTTCACACTCGAGAGGGTGCAGGTTCGAATCCGTGTGGCGTCGTGTATCAATGAGACATTTTTCGATCTCAAGTGCATAATACGGATGCTCATTGTCGTAGGAGAGCCATGCTTCGGCATGAATGGGCCGGCTAGACTGGAGCCATACCACGGCCTCACAGAAAACTGGCGTGAAACGTATTTTAATTTATTAACTTTTCAGATGTCGCAAGTGTTCACGGGCGATCTTAAACACTCGTTTGGATGTAAAACACCACGGGAAGTACCAATTATACGGGTAAAATGTAACGATGCGTAGCATCATTGTAGTGGTGATTATGATGATGATGATTATTGATGAAATAGATGAAGTGGTATGGATGGAATATTTAATTTATCAAAAATTTTAATACAATAGGTATTTGAACTTTGTCATCAATTTTATTTATTTTTTTTATAAATTTTAAAACTTTAAATCTAAAACTCTCAGAAATACGTTATCCCAATTTTTTGCATTGTACGGATACGGAACCCTTCGTGCGCGAGTCCAACTCGCATTTGGGCGATTTTTTTCTTATACGTGATGATATAATAATAATTTAAATCTATATAGCGAACACATTTTACATTGTTTGAAAACGCTGCGTCATCATAACTTGCGTTATGACGACTAAGTCAGGCGACTACGTCGTATGTGTTATGTCTTATAAGGATTATCTATCTTGCCATTTGAGGTTAAATAGAGCTATATACATTTATACCTACATATGTATATAGAGCATTTTTAGAAACGATAAGACCGATGCCATTTAATCTGTTACGTTATATTTTTAACCAACCGCGCCAGGAGGGGTACGATTTTCGAGAGTATGTACGTATGTGTGTATATATAGTTTTGCATGCTCTGAAGCCTAAATGGCTTGATGGATTTTAACGTAGGAGATATCGTTAGGTTCGTCTTGATAGCGCAAGTGACACTGGGTACATTAAAAAAATTAAAAATCAAAATAGTGGATTCTGAAGTCAAAATTGTGGGGTTCCAAAATGCCCTACTAGAAATATACATAGCTGGATGTTTAAATGGCAGTGGTTCCTGCAGTTGGGCTATCTGTTGTTGAACATTTAGTTAGTTAAATACTGGTGTGCTTGCCATAGTAGCATGTGACGTCAGATCACTGACCTTCCTCAAGTATTTATCCAATTTCTGTAACGCCAGTCGTGGGGTCGCAAAATATATTTTAACGTTTTAAGCGAAACGGGTGTGAATATATCATAGACCATCGAAGTTAGCGTTTATATTTTGAGTACATGATCGTATGTTAGAGCATTTTATGTTAAAGCAAAATAATACAATCATGTATTTAAATGAAAAGAACAAAATTAATTTTCAGAATACAAGAAAACTTAAAAAAAATTCCAGAAATCATTACAGTGATAATTTGACAAAAACACCAAATACAATGATTCCTTATCAGTGACCACGAGTCAATTATCCTCTTTCCATTAAATCATCAATATCGGTTCACAACTCACAAAGTCATCCGCGGACATAAAAAAATAATCAAAAGACAACCGTAATACCGTATGGTCGAATTGAGAGACTTCCGCCTTTTTAGAGGTCAGTTAAAAATGTAAAGCCATGTCCTTGTAGAAGACATGTTACATGCCAGTTGCCACGTATGCTTCTTTGTGTAACATTATATACAGTTTTAATACTTGATAGTAATAAGAGTATGGTTATTAATAACAATAAGTGTAAGTATGAGGGCAAAACAGAGTGAGATTTGAGATGTTCACTGCCAGCGATAGCTCTTAATCAGGTGCTCTGCTTATTGGTTCCGTACATTCTACGAGTCCTGCAATCTTTAATGTGGAAATAACAAAGATAAAACGATACCAGTGGCCATTTGCGTGGCGTGGCGAAACAATCGCCGTAGCCTGTAAAGTTGACTGAAGTAACATCTTCAATATCGAACTTTTTTTCTGACTATATATATACCTGTGACTGATGAGTGGTAAGAGCCACACTTAATCAAGCGATGTCGAATGAATAATAGCGTTTAAAAAAATCATTCTAAGTGTACTGTTCAAAAAACTAGTTAGGCAGGTAAATTACCTGTGACCTGTTGCACGGTACCAATGGGAAAGCCCCATAATAAAGTTTTTTAAAGAAATGACTTTACATTTCGGTTTTTTGATAAGAAAAATATTAAATTACATATCATTTAACAGCTTTGAGGTCTTTTGTACCGCAGAAATGAACTCCTATCCTAACCATAACCGTGCCATCTTGATATGCATGAACTTGTGTGTGCTGCAGTCTCTTTCAACATCCAGGTACTCTTTAAACTCGCGAATCAGGGTGAAGTCTAAGCCTGGATTCATCAATGCAAAGCATAAGTGCCCATTGAGAAGTTTTCGTGTGCCATATAGCCCATTATAATTTTCTTCCTCGATTGCCGCTCCTAAGCGCCGGTACCCGAAGTGGCCTACGAGCACACGAGTTTCCTTCGTGTCTTTTCAAGTGTGACCGCCTACCAGCAAGCCATACTCTTATCTCTCTGTATGTCGCGTTTGAATCGTTACATTTGGTTCGTGCAGCATTCACTATGAATCGTTACATTTGGTTCGTGCAGCATTCACTATGAATCGTTACATTTGGTTCGTGCGGCATTTACTATGAATCGGAGTCGGATCGGTCATCAGTACCATTCTACCACTCCCCTCGTGACATGGTAACGTAACCAAAGCCTGGATATAACGCTCTAACTGGTTCTCCTGGCTTCGGAAACCGCAATGTGGGTAGCGCCGGCTTGAATCGTGCCCACTTATCTTAACATTTCCTTTCTAGTCAAATGTACGTGGCATGATTAAAAGAAAACCGGAGATGCGTTTGACAATAATTTACCCATACAATTTAGTGAAGATTGCCTTCTTTAGAAAAAATCCTTTAGGTTCCTTGTAGGCCAGTACTTTTGAGGTTGATTGAAAAGGTTTTATATATCATGTTTTTATGAAATAAGGGAGAAAGGAAGCAGACAAACATCTGTATTACGTAACGTCGGAATATGTCATATTTTTACGGGTAGACACCCACTTGGCCAGGGACACTCTGAGAGCTGTTGTGTGTATTTTACGTTGTAGAACAAACACCAGAGTTGAAAATTTAATGATACTACGCGATGAGGAAAAAATAAACAGTTTGACGTCATATTTTTTCTAATCGGATTTAACAGATAAGAAAAGACAGGCCTCTGTTCACGTCTTTCAAAATTAAAGATCATTATCTTGGTATAATACCGATTCCACAAGGCAGTGATTTTCCTTAGAAGACTTAAGCGGGATCCGGTTCGACTCATGGCAGGCCAATTCGATCGCGCTATTAGCGACTAGTTAAAATTTTCTCTATAAGCGTAGCGATCAGCGACATTGATATTGTGTAAAATACCTACATTTCACACAATATCATACGGCGTAAATGCCGTAGATACAATCAGAGAAGTTGAAACAGATAGATAGACAGACACAGATCATCGATCTAAGTAACTTGGTCGGGTTACGTTAAACCCAGCCGACAGTTTACGACTTACATGGAGTTGACATATACCGACCAAATGACGTAGGTCCGTCAATTGGCTCTCTTTCAATTTCCTTCATTATACAACAGCTGTGAGGCTACAACATTCGCTTTTTGAGCTAATCACCCGTATTAAATGGACCTTCCATTTAATACGGGCTTTGTACGTCTTAAGATAGTCTTTGATCTTAAACTTAGGTTAACTTTGATAGGACTAAGGTGGAGGTTTTACCACAAATAAGAAACAGCCTCTCAAGTACCGGTTTTTCAAACTATGTTCGTACCTTGTGTTTTTCATGAAATTAGTATCCCAACCAATAATTATCTTGAGCATCTTAGCAGTGATACTTGAGAGCAGTTTACAAATAAGGGCCTTTAAAGAATTGAGGTAAAACCCAGATTGACAAAACTTTGTATATTGGGGGAAATTGCAAGAGAGCCATTTGACGGACCTACGTTATTTGGTCGAAATAGTTATGTCAATTCCATGTAAGTCGTTATCTGTCGGCTGGGTTTGACATAACCCGACCAAATTACTTAGATCCACGATCTGTATCTGTTTCAACTTCTCCGATTGTACAAGGGACACCTTAAAAGTGTGGAAAATAGGAAAACACGTTGTCTTTTCGATCAATATTGGTGGGATGGTTCATCTGTCAAATTTCTATACAAACCGCGATTTTCAACAACAAAGTGACATCACAACACTTTGTACATGTAACATGTATGAAAATGACAAATTCTTTGACAGAGGGTTAATGAACCAAACCCCCAATCTTGAGCGAATGCATATTAATGACTATTGGTTTTTATGGCGATTAACATTGACGGAGTAGATGTATTTTTTTTTGTTTTTACTTCGATTTGTCGATTTTTACGTCAAGCTCGCACTGGGTGCTGAAAATTACAGTGTCACACGGGTGCCAAGTGCCAAGTGTCAACTACTTTATCAATGTAAATAGTAAACACATTGAAAGAATAACGCCAGGTGGCAGAGACTCACCTTCATGAAGTCAGGAACGTAATTGCCTAGGCAGAATGTGACGTCGCCGATGTCGTGGCTGCCGCCGTAGGGCTCCTCCAGCACCAGGTCGCAGTTGATCGGCGGCATGTCGTCCAGCAGATTACCCCGACCAATGCCATCTTCTTTCTCCATCTCAACTAGAAAATATGTTATTTTTTTAAGAAAAAATTAAGAAGTCATCTCGTATCGCTCACGTAGCGTCGCTAGGTAATTTAACTCCGATTCGACCTTGTTAACCACGGACAAGGATTATTTTGGTTTACTCCCAGGTAAAGCAACTCACGGGTAGCCAGTAATCGCGGTATTATCGTCCTTACTGCTATAGTAATAAAGCGTAGAAGTGTACCGGATTTATCGACGTTTTTTGCTACATTTTAGGCAGCAATGACTAATCAATACAGTTCGAGTTTGTTACAGTTCGTTTTTAAAATTTTAATTACAATAATTAAAAATCACTTTTAATTATTGTAATTAAAATTAAAAAAGTATTTTTTGAATTCTTGCGGCTTTTGGATAACGTTATATCTAAATTGTTTTTATAAGCAATAGACTTTCGTAGCTTGCGTAGCGGGAATTACAAAAGTCAAGACTCACGAACAATACTGATACTGGAAAATTCAGTACAAAATGGAACTTTAATATAATAATATGCATCGAATACCTACAATCAAGTTTAAAACTCGATGTTATCACATTTTCACTTAGCACAACCATAACATTTCACTATTTAACAACACAATTTAAAAAAACTGCAATCCAATTTTTAACCGATTCAAAAACGCGGTAGATATTTTCGGGAGCGGATTTTTAATACTTTCGGACCGCGAGGTTAGGAGCGCGCGTAAAAGCAACTGCTAGAATCGTAACTCGTGCAGTGTATGCCTGATTCAGCAAAACACCAGTATCACATTTACGTAACAAACGCCGATCACTAGGCTATTCACTTCTAGTTATCAAACTTAAGTAAACAGTAAACAACTACTGAACTCATTCTGGCTAAAAAACATTTATTAAAGGCTATTTTATATATTTTTAGAACTTTATATTTCTGGATAATAATATATAATTTTTTGACTTAGTTGTGACTTATTTTAAGTTGATATTTTGTAATTACTAAAATAGGTTGTAGTAAGCTTATATAAATAAATAAAATTGGATTTGTTCTGAAACTAACTACTATTTCTGTTATTTATAGTAATCTTATTTGAAAAGTAATGAAAAAATCCATGTTTTATAGTAAATTCATACATGTAAATCTAGCGGAGAATTCAGTATCTTTCTTGGCATTTTTAATTAAAATTAGATATTTTAAATAATATTGAATAAAGGCCTACACATTCAAAGTAAAAATATAATAATCCCGTTTCATGCTCGGTGTGGACTTTTGACGGTACGGCAATGATGACTAGGTAAAAACCATCCTTTACGCAAACATATTCCATAACATGATAAAACTATATGAATACTGAAGTTAACAATGTATTTGAGGTATATTTCAATTATTATTTTTAAAATAATATTTCCCTTACTTGTGAATAAATTTCTATACATGAAAGTTTGCAGAGAATATGAAAAGATTTCTTTTTGTATTGATTTTTAGACAAAAAGTAAACAAATTAACACATATGTATCACAATAAACAAAATAGGATATAGTGTGAAGTATAAATATTATCAAAGAATAAAAGCAATGTTATCTCTACTTTCTCTTTAGCTATAAATTTTTGACCTATAATTACTACATGTCTACTCTTTCTTATACACTATGAAATATTATTGAATTTTATAATGAAAATTATGGAATTTTGTAGTAATTTTTATTAATTAAACACCTTCAATGTCAACCACAATCGTAGCACTAAACATACGTAATTATTTATATAAAACTTGTAACCATTTTCAAATAGTTACATGAAAGTATCCTTATTAAGAGTAGTACAAACAACTGCAATCGCCTAAAAACTAGATATATAGTTATCAAGATTTAAAAAACAACGTATGCAAGGTAAATATCTTCAAGAAATATAGGTAATTTCGTGTTGATATTTGCAATAAATTGCTACAAGTTAGAATGTCAAATAACTTTTTCTTACCTTATTAATGAAACTTAAAGTGAACTAACGAGGAATGAAAATTATGCTTTGGTAAATGCTCGGAATTATTAGGCAGTTTTTTTCATATAACATACATCCTTTGGTCATCATTACGCTAAGAAACCTGATAGTGAAATTCAATCATGTCTTGTACAGGTTACGGTTTATTATAAATTTTGGGTGGTTGAATATATACTTTTATAAATATTAATTACTATTAATATTATAATTTTATATTTGAAAATGTATAATTTCTTGAATTATGTTATTTTTTTACAAAATAATCTCGATACTCATGTCTGTGACAACTGACAGTTCGCAACAAGTTTTGACTTTTTTTTGACGACTGACGACACTGACAACGACATTTATTAATGTCAAAATTAACAATGCGACACAGATAAATTATGGAACGTTAATTTTTTTTATTTGATATTTTTTTATTTTGCAGTCAGCAGTCAGCACTCAGCACTCAGCAGCTATCGTCGTGACTCGTGGCTACTGGCTAGATGCCGTTTGGGTAGACAACTATGAACTCTCGTTGCGTTGATACCAGCATTAATTATCAAATGCTACTAAATCAGGATTCAGGGGTAAAATGTTAAATTAAATACTTTTTAATTTAGAAAAGAGATTTCATATTGTTACACATTGATTAAAGTAGATATTGAAATTATGTTTTAATCATTACTGAGGTGAGAAATAGTCCCATTTATTGTATTTATTATGTCGTTCGCAACAAATGTCACAAATCTTTCAAATTTTGGATTTCGCAACATTTCGACTACACTTGGGCACGATAGTCGATAAGTGACAAAAGAAATGTCTCATTGGCAAAAAGTGAAGTTGTGTCAAAATTATACTTTTTTTTGGGGCAACATAAAATTTTGGGCTTATGAATCTTATGAATTATGATTGATATTAGTGTTGTAACTTGTACTATCTGGGTTACGATCTCGATTCAATTATTTTCTTAAAATTAATCGATTCCAAGTTAGCTGTGACCTGCGGAATTATATACTATTGGTATGGGCAGTCATGATACCTAGGCGGCTGGTCTACAATAGACTAGTTTCATAAAGACTTAAGTTTGGTATACTAAGAGCCGAAGAATAGCAAGACATTGACAGAATACAGTCCACACCTCTCTATAGACTAGTTACCCTTATGAATAAAAAATAAAATAATATAACAGCTGTGTTCGGTAGTGGTTTTGACGTATGTATTGTAGTCTGCGCAGTATAAAATTTTACAGCAATTTTATACTGCGCAGACTACAATTTTTTGTGACGTTGTCACTGAATGCACCCATTAAAAAACGCTACCGCACACGGCCAATATTGTGATAATTTGATTTCATTAAATAACATATTTAATTTTAATTTTAAAATTGCCCTTTTTTAATCTGTATATCACGTGATACGAAACGCTGTCCGCTATGATGAGGGTCTGTGACGTCACTAAATTTGATACAACGACGAATATAAAATGTTAATAATAGTTTAAAATTCTTTATTATTAAACGCAGAAAGGGGTTTTTAATATTGAAGGGTGATTTTAAAACAACTTTTGAATTTAATGAATGTAATGAAAAGAAAAGTAAAAAGTAGATAGATAGAAAATTCTTTATTTGTACACAACTAAACTTAAATACAATAAAGGAACTGTACAAATTGGCGGTCTTACAGCTAAAAGCGGTTTCTTCCAGGACAGTACAGTAAAGTAGTTTTTTCTTTAGCGATTAGTGACGTCATATATATATCTCAAATATGACGTCACTAATCTCTCGTCACTATCAATAAAGCGTTTTCGCGGCATAAAGCATTCACAATTATGTAAATTTTAAAGTTGTTTATTATTTTAAGACTGTTTAGCGAGGTAATTTTGAGAAAGTAAAATAATCCTTGAAAAGAGGCTATGTTAGAAATAAATTGGCCTACTTTTGCAAAAAGTTTTTAATACCCTATTCTCAACACTAGATAAATACGACAGAAATCACAACTCGAATTGTCTCGATTTTAAGCGCAGTTAAAAATCACTACTTCAGTGATCAGTGATCACTACTGTACATCACTAATTAATGTCGAACACGACCTGCCAAGTGACAGATTTCTACTGGGGTCTGAGAATTCGTATTTTCTGATTTCTAATATTCCTTTTCTGTAGTTCGTTTTGTTAACCATGAAAACATAAAAGTAAAATGTACTCATAGGTATTTATTTTATTTATTATTTCATGACGAACGAAATTAAAGAAAAGCAGAAACATGAGTGTGTTTAAATCAGCAATGGGGTACTTTAGCTCTGGAGGTGCCAACGGAGGCAGTGATAATGATTTTGTTGGTCAATTTGTTGAAATAGGGAACATGAAATTAAGAGTTAAAAAAGTCATAGCAGAGGGTAAGTTTATATATTTTACCAATTATAATGAATCACATTTTGATAGCAATCATGATTTTTTAATTTTTCGGGGGCGTAAGAATCTCTTTGTTACTAACTTTAATAAAAAACTGGAAAGAAAACCATGAAATTAAATGTAACATTCAGAATCATAAGAAGCTAATTATCCTCTTACACATGATCCTGATACAGAATGGGAAACTATAGTAGCTCTTCGGATAATTACTATCATTCAAGAAACTAAACATTAGAAACGTATGTTATGGTGTTTATTTTTAGAACTGGTCTAGAAATATGGAAACAAGTGTCAACAAAACAAGAAGTTTGGCCAACTAAAAATCTTGATTGTCACTTTATCAGATGTTGAACTCAATAACTAATACCTCTTTAATGTCAAGTTTATAATTGCCATTGTAAATAAACTTTGTCTCTCTTCCAGGGGGGTTTGCCTTTGTATTTGTAGCTCAAGATGTTTCAACTGGAACTGAATATGCCTTAAAAAGACTTATGGCTGCTGATGAGCAAGCCAATAAGAATATAATACAAGAAATAAGTATATTAAAAAAACTGTCCGGGCACCCCAATGTTATCAAATATATAGCTGCTTCTTTTATTGATAAGTCAAAGACCTCACATGGCATGAGTGAATATTTGTTGCTCACCGACCTCTGCAGTGGGGGCAGTTTGATGGAAGCCTTACAGAATAGGGGACAAGCATTCCCACTGTCAACTATATTAAGAGTATTCTATCAGACTTGTAGAGCTGTACAACATATGCATGCTCAAGTGCCTCCGATAGCTCATCGTGATCTCAAATTAGAAAATTTCTTGATATCAAACGAAGGTAATTATTTATTTAAACTAACTACATATTTCCTATGGTTACACAATTAGGTATAATTGTTTTCAGATACTTATATGTTACATCAACCAACTTCCTAAAGCAGAAAGCTATTTTGCTTTATTGTATTTATTTTCTTATTATTGTATAGTATTATGTTTTGGTTTAATTAAATGAATGTAACTGTATATCTTATTTGCCTGGATCATATTTTTTTATAAAAATAAAATTTGTTTTGTGGCTTATACTTCAGTGATATAGGTATAATTATATAGGGTAATATAATTTTTGCCTTTACTAGATTTTGTTAAAAAAAACTCTGTTGTTAACCTCTAAATAAGAGAATGTGAAATAATATTTAACATTTAGAATGTAAATATGATCTAATTGATAAAATAATTGCAGGTACAATTAAGCTATGTGATTTTGGATCAGCCACAACTGATGTTTTTGCACCCAATCCATCCTGGAGCGCCAACCAAAGGAACATGTTAGAGGAAAATGTATGTTAACAATTGTCTATTCGACAGTCCCAATTCAAAATAATTTATTCATTCATTACAAAATCTTAAAAACTACAAGTGCTGCGAGTTTCAAATTTTGCATATGAGTTCTCTTAGGACACTAAGGATTTTGTGAAATTCAATCCCTGAGGGTTGTTGTTTGTAACTTTGTTACTACAAGTGCAACAAACTTTAAATTTTGAATGTGCTCTCTATGATGAGATTTTGCAAAATTCAACCCCTAAGGGTTATTTTTGGGGAATGAATACAAACTGTATCAAACTTTGTTGCTAAGTATAAGGAGTTCAAAATCGCAAACAGCAGCTAGTAAAGTATAAAGATGTGTGAAATGGCTATTTTATGCAAATAAACCTGCAATAATGTAGTTTGTATAGAATATTAGAAATAGAAATTGGTAGGGCCTATGCTGCGAGAGGCGGCTCCTACCCGCGCCTTGTGCCCACTTAACCCAGTAAATGCCCTTAGATATTTTATCATAATGTATTTGAATTTTCAGTTGGCCCAATTCACAACTCCCATGTATCGAGCACCTGAAATGTTGGACACTTGGGACAATCGGAAAATCGATCATGCGGTGGATGTGTGGGCTCTAGGCTGTATATTGTACACGTTATGCTTCATGCAACATCCATTCGAGGATTCTGCAAAATTGGCCATCCTAAATGGGAACTACAATTTAAACCCAAATGATCAAAAACACAAATGCTTCCATGAAATAATACGTAAGTATCCTATTCAAACTAAAATCATAAATATATTGTATTTTTTCTAAAATATGTAAGGGCAAATGAGCAAACAGGTCAACTGATTGAAAGCAACTAACAACGCCCAAATGAAAATGCAAGTCTCCAACTTGCATTTTCAGAAAAATAGTGTTTTCAGTAAAAGCAGAATCGTTTGTTATTTACCTATAACCCTTTTACATAACACTGAACTGAGTTTTTAATCTCCGTAAAAACACAACTTAGAATTTAAGGAACTTCAGTGCAACAAAGTTTTCAGGCACAACATGCTTCATGTCATTATTATTTAGTTTTAATGCCTATGAATTGAAAAAAATCTCCTATATTTGAGGACTTAAAAATAGTGGATCATTATTATTATTTTGATAGAAAGAATTTTATATATTAAACAATCATGTGTGTGTGCGATTACAATTAATGTAATATTATAATAAAATTTACACAATACTATTCTAATGTAAGTAATTTTTATCTGCAGATGGTTGTCTGACGGTGAACCCTGAGATGCGTTTAACGATAAGCAGTATTCTGGAGCGGCTGGCGGCAATAGCGGAGTCTAACAACATCAACCTCAAGCAACCACTCAAATTTGAGCGTAAAAAAGTTGAACAATCTGTGGCCACTAGCTCGCCAGGTAACAAAAAGTCAAGTAAATATTACACTACCATATCTTAAACTTGCTAGTACCGACAGTACAAACAAACGCGTTATAAAATCCGTTTGCGATGCCCGAATCAGTTGTATGTACGTTTCCGGTCCATAACCGAGTTTATATTCTGTTGCATATTCTCGAGCTAAAAATGGTCAAGTTTTTTTAACTTTTTACACTCAAATTCTTTTGATTTTTACGTAAATTGTTTTAGTCTAGTTAAAAAAAATGTGATTGTCTCAATTGATTTTCAACAACGAAGGTAAGAAATACTGTTGAACGAAACGAGAAGGTAGTATAGCATTTATTTGACTTTACTCATGTATTCTTTTTACTATAAGTGCTTTGCTTGACGATTCCGACTCTGTCCCCGAGCATACTTAGTTTAAAACTAAAATATGCTGGGAGATGAGTAGTAGCTAAAATATATAGGGCCATTGGCATAAAAATTATATTACGAAAACTTTGAAATTGTGTTACCAAAAAGAAAAAAAATTGCATTTGTAAAATGCACGTGATTTATTATTAGATTAAGTAAAACACATATATCACAAAACATTCCTTAATATATCGGTTTTTTAAATAAGGAGCTGCCTGAAGGCAAATATATAAATCATTCCATAGAGTCACCTTCCAGTAAAAGCCTACACTCATAACAGTAATATTGCAATATACTCAATAATTATAAGTATAGAATAATTTCAAGTATACCAAAATATGTTTATTATTTTTCTTTTGTGCCATTATTTTAAACGATTCATCACAAGTCACAATCGACGGCTCAAAGCGGCTGTTACTAGCTTTTTATCTATTTACATGTAAAATTTACTCTTTAATGTGGTAGGAATAAAACTATTATTTTTCTACTATCACGTACAAAAAATAAATATAAATTATGTTAACTATCATTAAGAGAACATTCCAAAACAAAAACTTCGACAATACCACATTAGTATTAAAAAACAATAAATTATATTCCAAAATTATCCTAGGCGTCTAGTTTTCTGGATCGATGTTTTAATTCGCACTAATAGTTGGGGCTTGGTTATCACACGAAATGTTTCAGCTTTTCACATTGGCATAATAACTAGTCGGCTTAAAAATGGTTATAATGTATTCAATTATTGTCACAATAGGTAGTCCATTATTTTTAAATTAGCAAAATTTTAAATCGATCGTCCCGGCTACCTATTTTGGCGGTAAATGAAGGGAAGCGTATTCCACGATTAATTAAGAAATCATATTATATTCTTAAATGTTTGACCGTACTTCAGTACAATACATATGTAATTTTATACATCACATCTACCACCCCATTACAAATTAAAATATTTACGCTGCTGGCTAGCTAATGAATGTTGCTGCTTCTTTCTGTCCAGTGATTTTTGCGATGTTCAGTAAGAAATAGCAACATGGAAAAGCTTATCGGTTGAATAAATATTTGTATTCGTGCGGGATCTAGTGTATGAAAATTTGGCGGGAACGCCTTCTGTAACACACTATATTTTATTATAAACTTGTTAATTAAGAAGAAAATAAATTATTCTCATTAATCAAGGATGGTGTTTTTTTTAACGAGTGAATAATTAGGATGGATCACTGGATTTCACGGTAAATAACTTTCAGTATTGTGCTCGACTCTACTAACGCTTTTTAACTTATTAATACATTAAAGCTTGTTATATAATAACTACATGGTGTTTCACATTATATCACAATCTTTTGCTAACATGTCACAAACTTATTTCGGTTTGGTCAATAACACTTAACGACATTTTAGTTAGTCATTAATTTGATTACTTATCTACGTTACCACACTTAGTTACAAAACGTCATTATACATAAATATATCGACCATCTATATATTAATACGCGAGCGGAAAACTTTGTACCCCTTTCGACGAAATTTCTTTCGATTACAGTTGAAATGGAGGAGTAGCGTAGAATACCAAAATTATTTTTAAAATATTATGCTTTTATCTTACAAATTTTTAGTAATTAAAACGCTTAACATACTTTTAGTAATAAAAAATATTGTAGTGTGCGTACACACTACATTATTTTGACATGACACGATAATCATACAGGAAATATTATATCTCTTATGTTTGACTTCTGTGTATTTTAAATAACATTTAATGACCTGGTAACGAGACCTTTATGCCAAATTGAAGCCTGTGATTAAATTGAGAAATATATTTTATGCTCGAATTTCGACCAAGGGGTATTTAATTAGGTCTATATTAGGGTATTTCGACAACGTCTAACTATTCATTAATATCTATAGTGACCTCGTAGATGTAGATAGATACTATGCAATCGCTGTAAGGTGGCAGAAAACTTCATAAAAATGTCAAAATTTGTATGAAATTCCGCAATATTAAAAACGTTCTAACAATAAATGCAGGCGACTATTTTTGTCAAGATCTTTTGATTACTTCTCGATTGTAATTAGAAGCGTAAGTGTCTTAGCGGGAAGCTGTATAGCCAGTCCCGGACCTTTAATTTTTTTAGGCGGGGCAATAACTGAAATATGCCACCCCGACTAATATTTATTTCTACCTTTATCTTCTTCTTTACAATTTCAGCTATAAGGTGTTTACTAAAACGTAGGCCATTCGGAAATAATGCGTCAGTAACTGTTCTTTTAGGTTTTATTTACTTACCAATTATTATTTATTTTATAAAGAATTTGGCGCCTCTGCAGTAATTGACGACCAGGGCACGGGCCCCGGCTTGCCTCCCCTCAATCTGGAGCTGTGTAAAGCAATTTGGGGCCAACATATTTTGTGTGGAAGCCCCTTAAAAGCTTTCTTTACAAATTGCATAGGGTCTTGTAAACAGCCATTTCATTAGCATTTTCGTTGTCAGATAGTTCAATTAGTAATATAAAAAATATATATTTTCCTACTTGTAAGAAATGTTAATTCTCGCAGTATTTAACTTTAGGCGTTACTAACGCCTAATGGCGGGTGTACACTCTTGTCGAGTCATAGCGCCTGTCAGCCTCCTATGAGAGACTCGCCACGAGACTCTCGCACGAGAGCTCTCGGCGAAAATGTACATCCGCTATGACGACTTCTAATGGTTATGCTTTCTCGCTTACACATAATGCGTGCTAGCGAGCTAGCATGATCTTTAATGACGTCTTACTTTCACGCTGACGTTTATGTATGAACGTGTGAACGAATGACTTCTTTTTATTATTTTAATTATGAGTTCATTTAAAAATTGCAAATCATATTCGTAAGTGCATGCAACAGTATCCAATACAAACATTATAATTACTTTATTAGCTTGCTACTTTTAAAGCTTAATTTCATTGCATGTTTTATTTTCTTTCTAATGTGAAACTTCATGCCTTTGTGTATCATATTTTTTAATTTATGTGTCACACATGTTACTCTACTTTTATTCAACACAATTATATATTGGGCTATTTATCTGCGACTCTGACGCCACTTTGCTTATTATCAAGTAATATTATTTTTTGAATGAAATATGTATTTTTTGTTTTCTTCACATCCCCGTGTTGAAATATTTCTTATGGTTAAAATAACAAATAATGTATTAAAATTTATTTCTACTGCAATAGTGCGTACGCGTGTGCAAATTGTGTACGTTTAAAACGTGCTCGTCAATTTTTATGACTTACGACTCCAGAGATTATCAATTCATACACGCTTATAAATACATTTATTAAAGTTAAATACCCTGGACTATATTTTGTTATTTATTAGTTAATACCTATTTACAAATAGTGACAAAAAGTTATTGATTTAAACTACATTAACCTGAATAAATCCTGTTAGTATTACTAACTTGTCTAGATTTAAGCGGGTAATGTAAAGTAACGAAGGCATGTAGTTTCGTACCATGGATCACTGACACATTCATATCACCTTTTCTTTTTCATTTTAGGTGTTTTCAACTTTTTCGGGTGCCCGATTGTTTTCTCGTTTAAATGACCCTTGGCGCATGAACTCTTGGACTCACCGCACTATGCTTGCTAGAATGTCGGACATGCTCTCAATGATGAGTATTGTTTTTATTTAATTACAACTGAAATGCGTCGCGCATTTTACACTGGAAATATTGACTAGCTACCATATTTTTACATTCCATTGTATATAACATTCCCTTTTTGTTATTGTACAAATAATTTTATTAATTTAACATTCAATAAATAAAAGATTGACTGTTTGTTTACAAATATTTTTATAAATATTCTATCGCTCAAACTTTGCATATGCTAAGATGAGTTTTGATACTTTGATATTTTGTTGACAAAGCGCGACGCATTTGTGTTTAATTTAAATGTTTTTTGTTGGCTTTCTACTGTTATAATGACATAGGTTTTATATAGAGTAATATTAGTTATAAATTAGACGACAATAATAGAATTAGGTAACTTGCAAGATTACTTCCACTAACTATTCTTTATCTGTCATATCAGTAACTATTTGTTAATTATAGTTAATTATAATATTTTTAGCTTACCATATACTACCAAAAATTGCCACCAGCTCTCGGACTATATTTTTTCGATCAAGCCTAAAAAGAATTACTTTCTAAAAATTTACAAAAAGCCTAAAACATACCAGAGCTGAGTCCTCAAATGGAACAATATTTTAAAATTATTTTCGAATGATTTTCTACTGTATACTATGTCAATTTACTATCGTTTTCATATTAAATATTCAAGTACAATAATTAATATAAAAAAGTATCATAGCAAGTTACACTCTTTGTTAAAAGTGTTCTGAAAATTACCATTGCTTCCGAATATTTGTTAGAGTTGTTTTTATTATTTTAGTTTAAGATTTGTTTTATCCGAAAATAACATAAGTTATAAGATTCTTCCTAAAGTAATCTGTGATGTATGACAACTAACATTCCAAAAGCTTAAACGCTGTGATTGGCTTTATTTTCCAAAGTAAAGGGGAAATATTATATTATGTTATTTATTCCAAACTTATCTAATATAGCATCGGTATTTGATATATGTATAAGTTTAAACACTTTTTTAATTTTAGTTGAGCAACAATTATTGTTTTGTAAGTGCTTACTTAACTTTTATCTAAGGATCAGTTAGTAAATATTGATATTTAGGGCGTGGATGGAGGCATTGAAGACATAGGAAAAAAACTATATGGAGCCTAAGGAACACTTTAGATACAAAATGTCTTAACCATACAAAATTGATATATTAAGGCAAAATATGCCAACACTTTGATGCCTAGGCTTTTGGCAGGCGTTTATATAGGATGTAACAAAACTAAGTGACAATACTTAATCCAAGAGCCCTCTGGTAAAGTTCACTGTAAAAGTAGCAGGGCTTAAGAGCTATTTTTGTATGGGCGATGGTTTGCTTGCCCACACATCACAAAATAGTTCCTGTTTCAGAGTTGCTATTATGCATTCGCTCAAGATTGGTGGTACGGTTGATTAACCCTCTGGCAAAGAATTTGTTCTTTAAATACAAAGCGCAATCGTAAACAGAGTGTTGTGTTGTCACAAACTTGTTAACAATCGCTGTTTGTATAGAAATTTGACAGATAGTGAATGAACCACACCGCCAGTATTGAGCGAAAAGACAAAAAACTGTGTGTAAAATCTGACTATATTCAAAAATTTACAAAATAAATTTAAAGAACGGTATACTTTCCTTACTTTAAAAGTAGTGCTTGCATTATTATATTATATTTACATAAAGGCAGGTTTGACATGATTAAGAAATAATTTAAATTTTAATATAATAATTGTTATATTTTTATTGTTGGTGCTATTTTTCATCGAACATATATTATGCTGCATATCTGTTAAACCGACATCCGACCTAAGTCTGCTAATGAGTGAAATCCGTGATCCAAGGTCCGAATATATTCAGTGCGAGTAAAATAAATAGCGAATTTTCTCAGGTAATTTGTAATCGAAATTAATAAAGTTTATTTTCCCCTCAGACCTTCAAGTAGAAAAGTACCATTGACCTACCAGTCACCAACTTCTTTTTTATCAAACCAATATTAGTTTCCTATTAGGCTTAGGTTTTTCTTTTAGTTTAAAAAACAGAACATTTTGAGAATAAATATTGAAGCTTAAGTTTCTTACTTTAAAAGAAGCAATATTTAACGGTTTTGTTAAAAGTATTTTAATTTTTTAAGCAGTTAATAGATTTACGAAAGTACGTTTGTTATAAATAAGTTTACAATATGCTGTAAGTCAAATATTACCAATAAATTTTATCTTCATTATTTTTTGTTTTCTTTTTTTCTAAGCTTTAGTAACCAACGATCATCCTTTGCTAAGGGCTGCATTCAGAGACTAATATTAATTGTAATTAAATTAAGATTTTCACATATAAACCCCGTGCATATTTTAATTTTTGAGTGTGGCAATCAAAACCATACCTACTGGTCCATAACATGAGGTTGTATTGTTGAAAAATAATAATTTTCATTTAGAATTTTTACTAAAGTCATCTATAATGTAATTAGAACTAACATCATAAAATAAACAAAATTATGAAATAATACATTTAAAAACGTATATATCTTTGTTATAACTAATAATAGCGGGTAATTACAAGTGGCAAGCGATTATCTTCTACAAAAATCGCTTGGCGTGTTTTTGTATGGGATTGACAAGAACGAACAAAAAGTCACGTGATCAAGTCGAGTTTGAATATGTGAATCCCATTCAAAACAAGCAAAGCGATTATCGTAAACATTAATCGTTTGTCACTTGCCTAGGGGGACTGGTTAGTTACCGTTACAATCCATATACCTAAGACACTTCTCGCGTCGCCATCTTCATTAATGCGATATAGCTATTCCAGTGGTCTCTGTTATATTAGATTTTCTAAGGAAGAGCAAACAGCGATAGACAAAAATTTCAAAGTCTCTGCCAGTATCTGTTACTGGAGCTACAGACATTCGCTTCGAAAATTAATTTGAAAACAAGTATTTAAAAGCGTACTTAAACTTTATTAGAAGTTTTAATTTATGGTACATAACAGACCTACATGTTTATTCCAGCGAACAATGGTTCGAATATCCAAGAAACTTCGAACCCGCGACCGCCAGAGCCCGCGCGTCCGCCGCCGCCGCGACCCGCCCCAGCGCCGCACGCGCCGTACGTCGCCCCCGCATCGAGCGGACTGTTCTCGTCAATCAAAGATGGCGCCGGCAGCTTCCTCAAAAACTTGAAGGATACGTCGTCTAAAGTTATGCAAACGGTTCAACAGTGAGTATGGTTATTTAATTGAGTAAACGTTAAAATGTACAGCTTGACAAAATGAGACAGCTGTAACTGAAATTTTATTTAAGGCAACATGACAATTTTTGTAAACTCCAGTAGAAACTGTGTCAAAATTGCGTTCAAGCGTTTGGGGTTGCCTGTTTTAAGAGAAAAGTCTGACCTCATTTAAAAAGCACTAATTTTTGCCTAACTGTACACTTTTATACTTTATTATCAGAAAAATGTATACGTAGGCAGTAAACAGACCTGCACTTTTTCTTAGTTATGTAGGTATGTTAAGTGGAAGTAAGCTTTTTGTCGATTAGACAAAACTTATCCCGGCTGAATGACATACGTCTGTCAGCTGCCTTTAAATAGATTTTTCTGGATAATAAGGACAATATTGGCCTATATTTTTTGCATTCAATGGTTTCCAATTAGTTGTTTTTAATGACAAAAATATAGGCAGTATATAGGAAACACGAAATTTTCACATAACTAATACATGACTTTTATCGACAAAAACTAATATAATTAAAATATTTTAGATCCATAGCCCGAGCAGATCTGGACATCAGTTACATTACCAGCAGAGTGGTTGTTATGTCTTATCCTTCGGAGTTGTTAGAGAGTGCTTATAAAACTAATCATATTGAAGATGTCAAAGTGAGTATGATTACATATTATTATTCTTTTATTTTAATTTAAGCTTTTCTTAAAAATTGATAGACAACTAGTTATGTTTATAAATTATCCTTACTGATAACGAATATAAAAAACATACACGAGTTTTAACACGATTTTTTTTATTTTTATTCGGTAAAACCATACAAAAATTATAAATAAAAGTGTATCTTTCTACCTGTAGGTCTATCTGTTACCTCTTCAGGCCCAAACTGCTGAACAGATTTAGTTGATACCTATAGAGACACTTAAAGTCATGGGAAAATACAGGATAGGAAAGTATTTATCCCGGAAAATTTAGTGCAACGGAGAGGGTCATATATTGAAATATGTAACTACAAGTTACAACACAATAGTTATTATGATTAACGTTTCAGCTATACCTCGAGAGTCACCATCCGGGCGGAGCGTACTGTGTGTACGCAACTGACACGCGCGCCCGCTTCCCGCGCCGCCAGCTCGTCGCGGACGCAGGGGTGTGGCCTGAAGAGCGCCGCGCACCGCTACTAGCACCGTGCTACGCGTTCCTACAGCATATGTACCAGTATCTGGCTAAGGACGATAAAAGCGCCTTGGTTATTGCCTGCCAGGTATATTTTTGCATACTTTACGTAATATGAGGTTAGGTCATGCTCGCTTCCCGCGTTGCCAACTCGTTGCGGACGCTGGGGCACGGCCTAAAGAGTGCCGCTACTGGCGCTACGTTACGCGTTAGAAATTAAGAGTTTAGGCTGCTGGGATTTTTTATATGTATTTTTAACGAATTTTTTAAATAATGTTAACAGTTGCAAGTAAATAATTGTGTTTTCTTTTCGAACTTATTCTTATAATGTATTTATAAAACAACGACAGTTAAAATGTATCTTGACAAAACACCACTTACAACCTTAAGTTTTAGCCCAGTGTTGCCAATGAGTACTTTAAAAGTTACCACGTTTAAATTATTATGAATGCCAAAGTTTGTGAGTTTGTATGTTTGTTACTTCTTCACGTTAAATCGGCTAGAGCGATTTTGATGAAATTTAACATGGAGTTAGCTGACATTCTGGATTAACACACAGGCTACTTTTTACCCGGGTAACACACAGCTGCTACTTCTACATAAACGTATAAACCTAATACTCAGGACGGCAAGTCTCGTTCGTGCATGCTGCTGTGCGGGCTTCTGCTGTATGCGCGTCTCGTGTCGGTACCGGAGGACGCGCTACAGATATTCGCCGTCAAACGAACACCCGTCAACCTGCCGCCGAGCCAACTACGATATCTCTACTACCTCAGCAAGATTATCAGGTATTGATAGTTTTAGTTCGTTTAAGCTTAGTTTAGCTTATATCGTTTGTTTCGACTCCCACGGAAATCTTACAGAAATATCCCATGTCATAAGCCACTAAAACCGGGTGACTCAAATCACAATAATTTTCCTACCTACTTTTTTTCTTGAAACCCCTTAGTTACACTTCTTCAACTTTCCCTACAATTTAAGGCTGCAACCGCATCTATTTCTATAGGTATAAAACAGCTCGACAGCAATAGTTTTGTATAAGATAGTGTAAGAATAGATCGACGTATGCATTTGCGCACTTGTGACTGACTTTCAAATTAAGTTTTTTCCTATTGTTTCAGGCCAGAGCCCATTCTACCTCACTTCAGGCCGGTTTCTCTAGTCTCGATCACCATACAGCCAGTACCGCTATTTACCAAAGCCAGGTATGTAAACGTACAATATAAAATACACTATATTCTGTTATGTGTAACACACATTATATTAATATTGTTTTATATACTACAGGGATGGATGCAGACCGTACCTGGAAGTATACAACGAAGACAGGATCGTGTCGCCACCGATAAGAGGCTATGAGAGTTTGCACATGTACAACATGGCCGAAGGAAAGGTATAATAATATTATTTTAAGTGTGTTTCGTATGAATTTAATGGGCAATGTAAAATTCGAATGAATAAATAGAAAAGGTTGAATATTGCTGAAAAAATTATAACCCTTACTTGACATAAACTCTAAACTTGATCACACATTTTTAAATATCATGAGACTACAAACACGTCATTAGGTCCGGTTGCGTTAATTCAATGTAAGTCACTAGAGCTCACTGGAGGCTGAATTTGTCATAACGTAGATTGCTCAGATGCACCGTCTTAATCTACTTGACGTTTTAAATGATGTGATTAAAATGAAAGCTACAAATAATTCAACTCAGTGGTATGCGCGACCTTGTGGGTACACAACTTAAATATGGTAGTGACGCGCCAGTCCGAGTATTAGTGAACGCACATATATCAAAACCGAACGAGCCGGACGCGATGCAGGAAATTAATTTTAGAATTCCATTATAACCATGGAACCTTGCACAATTGCCCGCGCCGCATCGTCCGAATCGTTTGCAGTCAATTTCAACAGACATGGCTTTGACCGGTCGGTTCTGATATATGAGCGTTTACCTTTAACAAGACTGAATTTAACTATCTGTAAAAAGTTTAAAAGTTTTTTACTTATTTTTTGTGCACCTCAGGTGACACTGCCGTTGGACAGCACCGTAGTGGGTGACGTGACCATAGCGGTGTACCACGCGCGCCATCAGCTGGGCCGGCCGCAGCGCGTGCCCATGTTGTCCGTCGCCTTCCACACCGGCTTCCTGCAGTACGACCAGCACGCCGTCAAGTTCACCAGGTAAGGTAGTGTGTGATACACGCGACGACATGGATACATTATAATCCCTATTATTTTATGTATTACTAGACGTTAACCGAAACTCCGTTGCACCAAAATTCGTTTATCGCGCGGAAACATTTGTAGCCAAACAAGAAATGAAACAAAACACGCAGCATGATCTACAACGTCGCACAGCTGCCCACGACGGTGCCAGCTGGCGAGACTTGTTTGGCAACGTTTCACAATACCGACAGATTTTGCCAGCTCGAACGAAACATGACAATAATATTGTTTTAGAAAGGTTCTATATTAAATGCAGGACTTAATAATTCATGGATTAAATTCCTAACATCATGCAGGTCAGAGATCGACGGCATCGATGAATCAGGACCAGTCAACGACCACTTTTCGTCCAACGTCTCTGTGGTCATAAGCCTGGTGGTACAAAACGGCGAGCGGCGCAAACCGCGAAGTGACTTGTGGGAGGAAGACCACTCGTATCCCGTGAGAACCCCAGACGTTCTGTTCTCTACTACCTTAGAAAGAGACGAGACGATTGATAACTTTGGTTAGTACTACTACTGTTTATTGAAGTAGTCGAACGAGCTGAAAGTTTTATACAGACCTAGTTAGTTTTTATTTATTAACTTATACTTATCTCAGCTTGTTTGGACCAAGCTTAATTTAAAACAGTATTTACTTGCAACTTTCTACGATGCTAGAAAGCTGAATGTATTGTCAACATTATTGCTAGTGCTAGAAATTTTTTTATAATCTTGTAGCGCACAATTTTTTAAGATTCGCTGTCTATACGGCCATATTTCCGAATGTTTAATAAATACTAAATATTTTTGTTTTATTTATGGCATAAGTAACTTATATATTTAGAAATACATAATATTATATTGTCGTTATGCAGCCAATATCCGAAGAAACACGTCAGTCCCACCAACAAGTATGTAATGTAGTGTATAGTGTGCTAGAATATAGAGGATTATGTAGTTTACATTATTATCAAATCAAATAATCTTATTTTTATATATCATCTTGTAATATCACATTTGGTGTGGTCTCACTACTACTCTATTACTTACATCATACAAAAGTGTTATTTTATGCACGGATCCGATCACTTAGGTCATCTAGTATTAAGCCATAAAATAATAATTTATAATAATTGTTATGTCAGTAGTAACAGTTACTATGAATTATAAATACTAATCAAATTCATGATAAAATCTCCAGTTACAGCGGAACATCCGACAAAAGAGGAGAAGCGGCCGCCTTCCCGGCCCGCCCCCCCCACCCCGCATCGCCCACCGCCCCCGCAGGTTGCGTCGCAACCACAAGCCGTGCCGCAAACCGCACCGCAGTCACAGCCGGACACGGCCGACTTTCTCAACCTTGGTGGTGCTAAACCATCCACCACCCCGCAACCGGAAAAGAAACCGGCCGACAAACTCAAGAATCAAGATTCCTTCGATTTCTTTGGCATGATGGAGAAAGTTAAAGACGATTCATTTGGCGACTTCTTGAGCGGGCAAGTCGCCGATAACCCGCAGGTGATTTACTAAACTGTTGTGTACGAGTAGTGTTTGATAAAAGCTTGAAATTAAATTATTGTAAATGTTTTCTTTAGTGCACACATCTACACTTCAGCATCATAATATATGTTAGTTTTATTGCAGCTCGAAGGACCATAAAGATGCACGGATCTGCACATTTTACACTAATACTGATGATTTTGATATCAATATAAACAGCTCTTAATTTTATCCCGTTCGTCATTTCGTTATTAAACCGTTGTATCTAAAGACGCAATACATCTATGCTCTCGCTCTAAAGGATTTCTCATTTCAGCCATTCACCTCAGAGCCAATATTCGGCGATCTCCCCGCGCCGCCGAGCGCCCCGGGTAACGTCAACTCGAGTGATATCAACTTCGATCCTTTTGGCTTAAACGACCCGCTGCCCAAACAGGAGCCATTACTTACGCCGCAAGCGCCGCAACCTGTCAAAGAAGAGAGTGAGTATGATAACAAGGATTGTATGAACTTCATATGGAGAGAGGTTGTATGTCACTTTTTCAAATTCTTTGATTCGTAGTGTTGCTGCAAATGTATCCGTATTTTTGTAAGATGAGAGAAGATTTGAGAGATGTGAGTTCTTAACCGTGCTATATCTTTGGAAATAGTTACTTCAACTCGCTTGTGGGTAAGCCTTGTATACTCGAACGGTGCCTGCCGCGTCACTGCCTTAAGAATAAAATTTGTATATTCGGTATTCACCAGTGCACGCACACATAGGGCCGCGCGCACAACTTAATTGAAGTATCTGTAACAATACACTTACAGTGCGTGCGCCAGACGTATCTAGCGAGCGTCGCGACCCATTCGCCGAGCTGCTGGGCGAGCCGCTCGGTCCCTCGCCCCGGCCCTCGCCGCGCGCCTCCCCCGCCCACACGCCGCACTCCGCCGCCGGCACGCCCGCGCGCTCGCCCGCACATCAGCCCGGACCTGATTACAGGTGATGAGATTATAACAAGACTGACGAATTACACAACTAAAATTAATTAACCGGGACTTAACGCCACTTATTCTAGCAGTGATGCTACAAGACCCTTTTTATCGAGATCCGATTAATAAGTTTCAATTAAAACGCAACGTGAATGTTTAATAGGTTTTAAACATATATTCACCTAGCTAGCCGCCAAAAAAATTAGAAAGACTTTACTAGCCTCCCTGCTAGTTTTTAGTTGTGTTTAGGTACTTAAATAGTAATATTCTAAAATGTTAATCTATCTTGAATAAATTGAATAAAATGTACTTAAATTATATTTGTCCGACATTAAAAAATAAACCTTATTTAAAGCTTTAAATTAGATAAATAATTAATTTTCCACAGTCGTGCCCACTTTGATACCGCTAAACCTCAAGAGGAGAAACCTAAAAAATCAGCAGATGTATTCGGCGATTTACTCGGCAGTCAGGGGTACGATTTCGCCAAGCGCGACACGGGCCCTAAAACTATTAACGCCATGAGAAAAGAGGAAATGGTCAAAGAAATGGACCCGGAGAAACTTAAAATACATGAATGGGTAAGTAGTATTTCGGTATCAATTTATTATTTAGCTTTAAAAATTTCAGAGTTATTAAATTCCTTAACTTTGCAAAGAAAGACAAGCAGATACCCGGCTGTAAAGATTGCACATCGACCTTTGGAAAAAGACAATCAGCTAATGTCAGCTTCGTAGAGCGTTATCTCTGTCGCACACTACGTATGTGACGTTTTGTCCGTCGTTGTTTATATGCGATGGATTGCGGTCGCGCTCAGTTCAATAATTTTACTTATCTATATGTTAATACGCGAGCGGAAAATTTTGTACCCCATTTTACGAAAGACGCGTAGATATAAAGGCAAGGAATTTCTCCCAGTTAGTTGATATGGAATCTGGCTCGAAATACCAATTTATTTTTAAATATTATGCTTTTATATTGCATATTTTTAATAAATAAAACGCTACGTACATTGACATGACACCATAATCATAAACGAAATACCCTTTTATTTATGGTTGAAGACTGTAATTTTTTTAATAACATTTAATAGTCTGTTAACCGAGACCTTTATGCCAAATTGAAGTCTGTGATTGAATTGAGAACATGTTATAGTTTTTTTATAGCTCTGCAGTAAAACTTAATATTTGAAATATTTATGGGCGAATTTCGACCACGGGGCGACCTCTTGTAATATAAATCATACAAAGAAACAAATCGTAATTATTGTAACAGCTACCTATAGATACCGGACTGTTTGTATTTCGTGTGACAGAAATAAATGTATACGCAGCCGAAATTAGGCGATTACCTCCTTCCAAACGTCGATGTGCAATCTTTTTTGCCGTGTAGTGTACATGGAATTGACATATTCCGAACAAATGATATGGCTCCCCTTCGATTTACCTAATGGTATAATGGGGGAAAAATAAAATCTAGTGGTTGTAGTAATTAAATTTAAACCACAAAATTAGGCTACTGTGATATCTCTTCCCGATATAATATCACAGTAGTTCCTACCTTTTTAATAGTTTTATTATTTGTTCGCAGACTGAGGGTAAGAAGGCAAACATCCGGGCATTGCTGTGCTCTTTGCATACGGTCGTTTGGGAAGACTGTCGTTGGACACGCTGCGACATGTCGCAACTTGTGTCCGCCGCCGACGTCAAGAAAAACTACAGGAAAGCATGCCTCGCTGTACATCCTGATAAGGTTGGTTGACCCATTTATATGTATATGAAACGTGGCAAAGAAATCCTATTCAATGCATTTCTAGGCGTTTTCATTTTTTGGCAACTCTGCGCTACGCTTGAACACACTTTTGAAAAAAATTCGCTTTTGTCTGAAAACTTACCGCGTAATTTTTAGCCATCTATGCATTGACCGATGTAGTCGCGTTTTAGACAAGCGCCAAGAGAGATCTACTGGCTGTTATATGAATATCAAATCCGAGTCCAGATGCGCAGTGTGATTGAGGTGGTTGCGTTAAATATAAGTCAAAATTATTTAACCCGTTTTTTATTTGCTCTCTTGTTATTTTTGATGTTCAAGTTAAGTCTACCCTTCAATTAATATGTAATACGCGTATATACATTATACATATATACTAGAAGATATTTTTAAAATTAAGTAAATATAAATTTCACCTTTTTGATGTGCAAACTTTCAATTTGTTACAGCAAATGGGAACCTCGAATGAGAACATAGCTAAGATGATATTCATGGAGCTGAACAACGCTTGGAGCGATTTCGAAAACGATTCCAAACAACAGAACTTGTTTCAGTCTTAATGCGAGTAGATAGGTATGGAGTTATAAAATTAAAAACACTAGCTTAGATTTCAACGCTTTCTACTACTTAAGTATACTAGTGCTGATTTATGTACTAGTGGAAGCTGGTAGCATGATATTTCAATGATAAAATGCCGACTACATTGCATAATTCGATTCCTATTCTGTGGCTAGGCTTCATGAATATGAAATTCAAAATTTAAGATGTTGTGAAAATGTTAACATTTAAAAATTTTATTTTAAGTTTTAGTTTATCGTTCAAACGTGATAACCGCCGCTCCGCGCCGCACCGCTGTAGTGCGGTTACTGTCATACAAATTAATAAAAAGTATATTTTGCCGCGCCGCTCCGCTCCGGTCCGCTACGTGCCGCGCCTCGCAAGTGCGTTTTGACCTTAAAACATGTTATTGTTCATAAAAAATTAGTAATGTCATGCTGGCGCATTGTTAGTAAATCAGTGCTAATAAAAAGTACTAGAATCGAAGCTATATTTGGATATCACAGTACTTAGAATATAAAATTGATATGGTAATATTATGATTGTGATTATGTGTAACAGTATTAGATCAACTTTTATGTAGGACTGTTAATTACAATGTTTTTTCCGTGGTACTTTCCGAAGCATCGTCTCTTCATAATGTATTTAAATATTGTATGTATGTATAGAATGAGTCAGGGAAGAAAGTTATTTACTATAATTTATCGAAATTATTATTTTGTTTTGAAACCGTTTACATATTTTATGTTATAACTTGAAAACTAATTACAGATTGAGATACTGATATAATGATTTCACTATCCACACAAATTTATTTATTAAATTTAACAATTTAAACAATGTGCCATACAAAACCGTATACTCAGTCCGAAATGTTTTCCCAGGTTTGTTAGGGTTTTTTTCAACTGCCTTTTGATAAAAGATTTGTAAATAAGCGGACTAAAGAACTAAGATTGTGTAAGAAAGAGATGGTAGTAATAGAGGGGGAAAGAGATATGATGCAGGTCTTGTCACTTGACGACACCGCACCGCACCTGAAGTGTCCAGTGAACGACATTATGAAAGAGACTGATAAAGTCTGGTGTAAATACGAGTTCAAACAGGAGGCCTACACCAAAGCCGTTTTGAGAATCAAAAAAATACCACGTCCTACTCTAAATACTGGGAAATGACGTCGTTAGAGCAGGAAGCCGTATTCTCATTGGATGGTTTGAGTCTCAAATCGGTTTAAGAAGTAGGCCTCAAGGAGTCGAGTTATATACTGCATACTGAATGTTAATATGACTCGACTCGCGGTTTGAACTTTATGATGTCTATTTGTGGTTATAAAACACTTTGTTAGCGCTCGAAGTTTATGAACGTTGAAGTAGTACTTACTCTTCTAGAGACTTCTAAGTATAAATAGAGCCAGTTATGTTTATTTAAGTTTATGTAGTTTATGCTTGACGGTTATGTCACATTTGTGTATCGAAAATTGTCATTGTATAAAGAATTTATTCTATACCAAGTTGTTATCGCTATACAAAATGTTTTTGCGGATTAGATTATGCAAGACGAAAACGTAGTAACATTTTTACAATATGTTTCACATTCCATTTTCACATCTTTGTTTTAAGTGCAAATACTTTTTCTAAGGTATAATGATAGCAAAGGTTTAGGAGCCAGGTTACTTTAACAGCCAAATAAAAAAGGTCTTAATGAGAAAATATCTATAATTATTTTCATTTAATAAAAATTGTAGTAAATGACTACGATTCGTAAACCAACCTTATTTTTTAATGAAATTCGTCTTATTTATTGATAGAATTCAATCATACATTATTATAAGGGTTGCAAGACTTATGAATATGATAGACTTAATATTACTAGGTTGAAGTAAATTTTGTTCCTTTATTTTTTTAGGTTTTTCTCCTTATTAACGGAGCTGGTATGTAATGTATAATATTAGGTTGGAATTATATAATATTAATAATTATTTTACTGTCTTCTCTTTTGACATAAGTAAATGAAAAGATGTAGCAAAATATCGAGAGCCTATGTTCAGCGATAGTTATATTTTTATAGAAGCTTCATATAGGCCCTAGCGATAATATAATTTGAATTAATTGTATGTATATCTTGTTGCTTCTAAAGTTCATGTAAGTCATATTTGTAACCGAATTGTTCTTGAATAAATACTGGATATACTATGTGAGCAATATTTGGTTTATTTATTGACAATCTGCCATTAATATTACGTGCTGACTAGACTCTAGGCTGGCACACTTAAAAAAACTTATAATCATTGAGTATTTTATAGTCATAAATTCACAAAGGTCGGTGTAATAATAACCCTAACACAGTTGATATTAATTATATCGCATATTGAGTCGGAGATAGCCTGCTTCCTGCATATATACTGTGACGTATATATACTGTGACGTATATATACTGTGACGTATATATGCTGCATGATACCCTAATCAGTAAAATATGTTGGTTTTCAACCATTGCAATAGACGCGGAAAATTGCAAAAAAATCAAATTGAAATTGCAAAACTGTATTTGTACTAGCTTTCTTCAATTTTAACATCTAAACATCCATATCTTTCTAGTAACTCTTGTTTCTTCTTCCTGAGCAGAGCTTCCTCTATGTCCTTCTGCGAGGGCACCGGGACGTGAGCCGTGATAGATGATGAATCATCTTCGTCTTCTATTCTCTTATCGTCAGGCTGCAAGTAACAATACAAAAAAACTTCTTTAATATTATTTTACTTTACATAAAATGGCGCCCGCAACTTAGTTGCGCCAAAATTCAAACGAAAAAAGCGCGGTAGCCGTACACTTTCTCGGGATTAAAAACTATCCTATGTCCTTCCCCGAGACACGGAGTTATGATTCCATGCCAATTTTCAGCAAAATCGGTTTAGAAGTTTGGGCGTGCGGAGACAATAGAAACTTACGTCTTCTGGATAAATATTCTCTTCTTCTGGAATGTCTTGTTCGCCATTATCTTCTTTGTTTCTCTTCCATTCGTCGACGGCTCTCGCTATTGCTGCAAAGTTAACCAGTCGCATAGGTTATGAATTTGTAAAGCTAAAGGTGATACTTATGTTACACCCTGTATAGATGTGTACATCATACTTTAGGGTGTGTATGTGTAAGTATGATGATTTATAGTTTACTGTGACTTTCACAGAGTACTATAGCGGTGCTGAAAGCGAACAAAAATTTTTTGTGGTTTGTATGGGGAAACTCTTGTCGCTGGTGCGCTTGCTCATACAAATCACAAAAAAAAAAATTTTCGCTTTCAGCCCCATTACTTTTAGGGTAAACTCTATATAAGAGACAGATACAAACTTAGTATCACTTACTTTTGTGACAATCTGTATATTCCGTCTATATGGGCTCTGTAAATTCCGTCTATATGAGATAGTAACACACATTACTTAGCGGCTTGTGTTTTCTCTATTGTATTTTAAAAAGGGGATGGCTGTATCGTTACAGGGGCGTCAAATAAGGAGGCACCGCAGACCACAAACAAAGGGGCTCTGTAGGTAGTAAGGCAGGCTTTTAAGCACAAGTTTAAAGGGCGCTGAAGAAATTGCTTCCAGGGCCCTGGTACTGCTAAATGGCACTGGCAACACACCTTTTTACTCTGAGTAACGCTGGAGTGGGAAGCATCCCACTTGTAGCAACCTAAGTTCAATAGAAAGAGACAGCAACACACATTCTTTCTCTGCCGCTCGCTCGAGTGGTATTATACGACAGCTAGATAGAAAGGGACAACAACACACCGTCCTTCTCTGCGGCTCGCTCTAGCGGTATGAGCAGGCCGTCGTCGTCGTCGCGATAGCCGTAGTAGTCGGCGTCGACGTCGCGCATCAGGTCCGCGCGCGTCCGACGCGGCGGCGCCGGCGGCTCCTGCTCGAACAACTCCCGGACACCTGGCAGAAAAATTTTATAAGTGTTTTATAAGTATAAACCCCGCACATTAAAATTTCTAATAAAAAATATACGCTCAGCCTAAACGCATTCGGTTTATGATATTTAGGGGGCCAGCAAGCTGACGGGTTACCTGATGGCAAGCTGGGCAGCTTGCCATCAGGTAAGGCATCGCCCATTGTTTGAAGTGACACTTGTCACATCCGAAGAGACGCAAGTGCGATGCCGGCCTTTATGAGGGATTAGGGTGGGTCGGGCCACCGGTAAAGAGACTCACTCAAAGAAACAGCACAACGCCGTTTCACGCCAGTTTTCAGTAAGGCCGTGGAATCACTCCGGTCGAGCCGCCCCATTCGTGCCCAAGCATGGCTCTTTTACGGCAATGAGCTTCCTTAATATGTACTTGAGATCGGAAAATGTCTCCTTGAACCTGCACCCTTTCGAGTGCGAACCAAAGGAATCTGAAAACAAACTATCAGACGCGGCTGACACCCCATACAAAACGTGGAAACTATAAGACGTCAGCACCTCAATGTACAATTATTATCTAGATGCCGGCTGTCGAATTTACGAATTTCACGCGGGCGAAGCCGCGGTCAAAAGCTAGTAAATTAACTGAACTACAGAGAATCTCTTTACCAAATCTATTAAAAACCGAGGACTAATATTGATCAAGGCCAGCACATAAAATTAATTAAATTTAAGCTTACCAGGCAGATCTTTTGCAGCACCAAAATACTTGTATCCTCGGTTCCCGGGCACCTCCTTGCCGTCTTGGTCGAGCATTTTGGGGCCGACGCGGGCATGGTCGGGCCCGCCCAACGCTTTGATCTGTACCTCCCAGTGCCGCTTTTCCCGCATTAGCTTGTTTATCTCATCGTTCAGGTCACGTATCCTGAATTCACCGAGACCGGCTAAGAAATAAAAAAAATAATTGTTTATTTTTAACTATTCATATTATATCTGTCTGACAGAGAATTTTGGTCATCTCTCGAGGAGGCCTTCACCCTCACATAAGAGGGGTTCGCGTTTCAAAGGACAATGATATCGAAATAAGTAACAATGAAATTATTGACATTGTTAATTACTAAAAAATATTTTTCTTTTCATTATTAACATTCTGTACAATAGGGAATATGCGTGTAAAACAAAATTTATTGAATGCAAATTATTACGATAGTGGGTTAAAAGATATACAGA
>JAOTAV010000029.1:1304523-1342772 GCA_026546445.1 Cyclargus thomasi | reverse complement strand
CGGATAACCAGTCTCCCACACTCTACTGTATAGTATACACTATATAGGTACTATATTCTACAGTGGGATTTACGACGGGTGAAAAAAGAGACTGCATATTGCTGTTGTTGATGTAGTCATCTGTTTAATGTAGGGTTTTCAATATTCAATTTGCCAATTTTAATGCATGCAAATAAAATGCAAAAATTCTCTAAAATTTCTCTAAATATCTGAACATTTTTCTTTTTTGGGGTGTTTAACGAAAAACCACAGCTATACAGGAAAATAAATATGAACGTGTAAAATTAATTTTCATGAAATAACTCTTGTATATTTGTATTCTCCTTCCATTTAAAGATTCCGCTAGACTCAAAATTCGGGACTTCTTAAAACGGAGGAGCCAAGCGTAAATTTTATGTGGGCGTCAGGAGATTTGATTCAGGCGTTGTCGAAGGGCAAATATAATGGAGTCCTTGCCGTCGAGGACACGGGGGCGGCGGGGTGCGAGCGGGGGGGACGGTACGTTCATTGAGAGCGGTGGATGAATGAGCGCGGTGACTCACCGGATCGATGTTGCCCCCTCCTCCCGCGCGCCTGCGCCGTGCGACCGGCCTCGTCGGCCCGGCCACTGGCGGTGCTCGGTTCTATAGTCTCTCATACTGTATAGCCTACTTCCTAGTACCTAGGTGATGGATGTTTGGTCTACTTATCGGATATAACACAAGGCGGAAGGTAGTTTTAAGTTCGGATAAAAAGACCGTAGACAGAATGAAACGTAATTGGGATATCTCACACGGCAACATTAAAGGCAGAAAGGAGTCCATAAACTATATATAGCATTATTAAGATTGAGGTTTGAGACAATAGAACCAAAAATATCTAAGTAAAATATGTTTGCAATTTGATGTTCCCAATATAAGGTACAAACAACCTTGCAATTTCTCCAGATTTTGCCCCAAGTCTGTTATTAACTCGTTAACTCGTGAAAACAAAGGTTGTTTAAGTTTATTATTGGTTGTTCCTAAACTTTCATAGCTACCTAACTCCCGAAAATCGGTTTCACAAGTTATTTCGCTGCTTCCTTTGTAAAAGGAAATTCAAATTTCCAAACTTGGCGTCCGAAGCTTGAACGTCTGCCAAGTCCGGGTCCGGCGCGCACACGTGCCGCCATCGAGTCAATATTTGATATGTGCGGGAAGTCGTTCCGCGGGATTATCGTTCGGAATAGCACGGTCTGTAAACAGAGCGACCGGACACCGCCGAGCATCCTTGAGCATCGATACGTCGACAGGGTCTGGTGGGTGCGAATATGATGTATCGAGAACGACATTTCCATGACAATGCCGCTGCCGGCCGTGGCAGGAAGCCGGCCCGCTGGCGGAAACGGTGACGCGCCGCGGTAGATTATATTAGCCGGTCTCATCCGACCGATTGTTTATTGATTCGAACGTGCCTGCAATGTAAACGATCGAATCGACCGACGCCCGCTTCCGCAGGACTTTCTGCGTCAGATGCATTTTCTTAGTCATTCAATGATCTTGACACAAACTACAATTGATTACGAAATATGAACCCCTGTACCCCTGTCTTACTTTACTAGATTCTCCTGTTTAATGTCAGCAAGGGTTTGAAGGTCGATTCCTCGAGTTTTCCTACATGACCTTGGCGAAATACCTTGGCTGTGCGTAGAGGAACACATCATAAAACTGTTTATTTCGTAACAAGATCGCTAGATCTCAAATTTTGTATCACTAGTTTTTCCAGCTGGCCCTGTTCCCTAACCGTATCATGATTCATGTAGGACAATAGTTCTAAAATTTTGAGCAATTTAGGATAAACATGTCAATTTGTAATACCTGAGCTGATGATTTTCTTTACCCCAGTGCTTTATTGTCCTCAGGCGATTTCGCGGAGTTCCGTCGCGCGTACCCGGAGTGGTGCAGCGAGGCCGGCGCCACGCACGTGCCCCATCTGCCACTTATGGGATTGCGGTGAGAACTTTTCATATATTTTGAATGGAACAAGGGTCACCTGGTCCGAATCCGAATCAAAGATCAGCTGGAAAGATCAAATGTAAGTTCCCGTAAGCGGATGGAATTGGATGTGATATTCGGTTATTCTATGAAACATTCAGACATTTGGAAGGATTTGGGCGTCAAAAAGGAGAGTTAAATTCGCAGCCCATTACGACAGAACATCAGTAATCTACGATTGACGCAATTGTCGTCTCATCTAGTTGAACGTCTGCTCATGTCGTCGTCTTATTTGTCGATATTTATACTACAAAAACCCCGACAGCTCTATGACAGAGTTGTTGATGTCGGTGTATCTAATAAGGCTCGTCGCTGCCCACTCCCGCGCAATTAACGAACCAGCAGAACTGGCATGCGTGGGAATACGATTTCATGCGCAACTTTTTCTCCGATAGCCCGCCTATCGCGGCAAAAACTTGAACGCTCGCAGACTGGTCGTTCCGTTGACTGGACGTCGTTTGCTTTCTAGAACCTAGGTACAAAATGTACCTTTGTCCGTACTCATACACGTAAAAGTGTGTCTGTCGCCTCTTTACGCCCAAACCGCCGAGCTGATTTTGCTAAAATGAAAATACTTTGAGCCCTGGAAAAGGACGTAGAATAGTTTCTTAGAAGAGTTAACCTACTTTAGGCGCAACAAATTGGCGGGCATATAGTACTTATAGCATGGTAGCCAATACGCGGCTTTGCAGTTTCTATATTATTAAAATAAAAAGAGTGGTTAAAAGTCATTATGTATCGTTAATTATCAAAGCGTCCACGCTAAATAAAATTTTCACTTTACAAATCAGATGTCTTTGCAAACGTTATTTGTACTTTTAGTTGTATCAGCCGTTTGATGAATGAGTGTTTACTTTGATCGATCGCGTGTACTATCTAAATCGTTTTAACATTGTGCGCCTTCTAATTAGTGGCGACCCAAAACTGATCACTTGATTAGATTATTAGTAGGTAGATACTGTATCATAAGCAACGTAATTTAAATAAATATCAATCATATAAATTAAATCATAAAATGTTTGTAGTAAAATAAAACAAAAGCATTTCGTCGAATTCGCACCGTCTCGGGTGGAATAATTGAGTGAGTTTTCCTTCTCTAAACGGATCCGCTCGAGTCAGTGAGGCTCCTGCCTCCTGATTCTTGAACGGAATTAGACAGCCGTGGGCGTACCGTAAACATTCACGGAACATCAAAATGTATTTGTTTAAAATTATACAAACATTTAAATGTATAACAAAGGAATTTTGTTTTAACAGATTTCAATGAAATCATATGATGACGACGAAGGATGACTGTATATCCCGAAATAGAGCTTGTATTACCGTATAACATTGAGAGGTATTTTATTTATTGATAGGGTTAGTTCTTTGAATAAACTTTCGTGCCAACAGTTAGCGGTGGACTGCCTGACACTTCAGCTGTACTTAGTGATACTTTATGATTAGGTAAAAAATAAATAATTTAATGAAGGTTTTGACATCAACTGTACACACATTTTCGTTCAAAATCTTCGTTAAGTAATCCCGTTCGTTAGTAATGTATGTAGCGTCGCAAATACATGTGACATTTCAGTTTGCTGTATTTATCCAGTATACATGAGGATAGAGATATAATAGAGAGAGATACAACTAATCTCTGATAGCTGGTATAATGTATCCATGTTTAGCGTGTCACAAGAAGAGTGAATTAATATTTTTCTTTGTTGAGGTAGGACGATAATAGAAATGTTCAATTTTGTTTTCCTTGTATGTTTACCTGAAATTGTAGATATTCTATTAAAGTAAATAACTCGTGTCATCGAAATGATATTGCACGTAACTCCATTTCGGGTGTATGAGCAACATTTTTCACCATAAACCGTGTTCGTTCCCCGGTAAAAGAAAAGCAGCTTTAACCGGGCTAATATCGTTGCGTCTTGCGTGTCCCGAGACAGCTTGAGCATGTACCTCGGCCTCCCTCAAGTAATATCAAAGGGTTTTTGTGGTTAGATACCGCTGTCGATCCCAGCGACGCCGGAGGTACAGTGGTGGGAACGTACGGTGGCCCGCCAAGAACATTAGTATAAATTTAACTACATCCTATCAAGTAAATGACTACTTTATGTATACATTTACTAGTGAGTGAACAATCGATTCATTATATTATTTACACGTGCCTAGCGCGGAGTGCGGAGTGTCGGCCGCGGTAAAGCGACTGCCATTCACGCTGCTGGATAATCACAATGTTTCATTCATATTTAAACATTTTTTGTTGCGTCGATACTCAATAGTAGTCATTCAACAATTATATGTATTATCACGAAAATGTTTTACGAAGTTTATTACATTCATGAATGTAGTTATACGCGACTCCGAACTTGTGCGAGAATATTCTGAGATACTTATCACTTTTCCTATTTGGTTACTGGTTTTATCTATATTGCAATATGCTCAAAATCATAAAAATCTATTTTCTATTCTTTAATTGGTAAAAAAAAGCATGTTATAAAATTCTGCGAATAACGCGTTCGTAGTCTATGGACTATGAAACAGATGAATCGTGCAATGAGCAGAATAGTATAATGAGTGCATCGATGACGCAGTGCAGAATCATGAAAGAGTTAAGTTAACCTCATTCATCACTCGAGGGGACTGCTCTCCGAGTCTCCGCCCGCGGGTCGAGGCGGCCTCGTTCATAAATACAGAATACTGTCGCTCTCAGTTTTATACTTGATACTTGATAGATGCTTCTTATATTTTTTTGTTGAAAAAAGCCATTAGTTTCGGGGAACACGAAATACTGTTTTATAGCACTTTAGCAATATGTACCTAAATGAAACAGTATTTTTGAAACATTTAGGACTTGTTTCACCGTTTACTGATAGAGTTTCTGATAGGACATAACATTTTTGGCAGATCCTCCATACGACATCTGCAAAAAAAGTTGTGGATAGCCTATTCGACATTTATCTGATACCGGTGAAACAGGCTCTCAAAAAATACTTTTATTTTAGGTAAACGATAATAGGAAGTTCTTAACAACATAACAAAAAATAGAGATGAAAGAAAATATGCAATTGATGAATATACTACAATTTTTTTTTTTTGTTTTATGATTATGAAAATACTACATTTCGTAGCTAATTACCTACATAATGACAAGTGATTCATTAGTCTTGACTTGCGTGACAATACTTTGTTTAAACTGGCTGACTTTCCTGTTACAAACACTGATGAAACTTTGCAATTAACACTTGAATCCCGATACATGATACCAGCGTATGCACACTGCACAGACACAAAAAATATTGCATTCGATTATGCATCAATGTAAGATGGCGGATGGCGGCCTGCGCTAGAGAAATGCAACTTTGAATGGGGGCTTCATTCATTCCTCACACGGAACTCGGCCCTGTTACAATGGAGTTTTTGCGGCGCGAACCGCTGTAACCCTATGCCTATATTAATAAGTGCCGGTTTCGCCTGGCACGATGCGTCGATCTGTCAATGGACTGACTTCCATTCTCTCCGAAGACCTTGTTAGTGCAATGATCCGTAACTCTACTTGCTTTCCATATTTGCTAATTTGACTTGTTAGCGTATCAATTACTGTGTTTGAGATACTTTGATGCTATCCTTAGCGTCCATATTCAAGCTTAGTTTTTACAAATTCTTTTGTAAAAACTAAGCTTAGTTTTTACAAATTCTTTTGTAAAAACTAAGCTTGTTAGTGGACTTTTAGTGCGCGCCAGCGAAAGTTGCTGTACAGCAGCGTCTACTATGAGTTTGATGCAATAAATATTTACCGAGGCTCGATACGGACTTGGGAAATTTTTAGTCTAGAGAATTTTTAGTACCGAAAGTGACTATACCATAGAGACGCTGTAGAATTTGTCAAAATTTGTATAGTTCGTAGATAAATGCTTTGAATCATAGTAGAGCTACTGATGGATATCAGTCTACCTTCATGAAACGAACTGAACGAAGAGATTTTTTTGCCTATTTTTTCTATTTTAGCTTCTCCTGCAGACATAATTACTATTAGTGTTTAGCTCACCCACCGTTGGAAATGGGAATCCTTTTAACATAATCTATACTAAAAATAGCGTTGATATAAAATGCCGCCCACGCCGCACGAAGCTCCGGACACGTGGGACGAAAGTGCTCAAACCTCCGAATTGTTGTAACAAAAAGTATCTCGAGAATTAAGTAAGGATACTCGCATGGCGCGTGGGAGGTTCGCTAATATATCATTTATATTTTGATAGCGTAAACGTTTATATATATACGATAGTGTAAAGCTCAAGTAAACAAGTCGATATATTCGATAGTTTTATAATTCTGAATAATTTATGTTGGTCGTAGAAATTTCTTAGCAAGAAAGCTAAATCTTACGAAAATGCATTAAGATCTTGAGGGTACTTTTTTTTCTTGACATCTAATTATACTTAAATAAAATTTGTAGAGATCTCTTAAAGGGTAAAGGCACAGGAAAATCAGTTACTTCGAGTGACTCCTGTGATATCCATGACCATACTAAACCTGTCGTAACGAGCATAAATTACGATAACATTATCGATTTGTCCATGGAATATTAAGAACTCTATATGCTGTATCTAATCAGAGATAAGTCCGCAATGGACATTGTTCGTGTGGACGCCGCGCCGGAAGCATGAACGATATCGAAACGAATCATTTCCATAAAACCCGATATCGATGACTTTATCAGGCATCAGTCCTTAATTAATCCCGTTAGTTTTATCTGAATAATATTGGCTATGGTTTTAGCTGCTTATTCAACTAAACATAATTAATGTCGATTAATTGTTCATTTTGTGATTAAAACCTGGCTGGTGTGTAAGTAGTAGATGATTTATGATCAAATAATATCAAAATTATTCACTAGCTGTGGCTTGCGGTGGTACCCGCGTAAAAAGTAGCCTATGTGTTAATCCAGAATACCAGCTAGCTATACCAAATTTTATCAAAATCGGTCAAGCCGTTTAAGCGTGAAAAGGTAACAAACATACACAATCACTGATCACAAACTTTCGCATTTATAAAATTATTAGTATGAAAATAATAAAAATGCACAAAAAAACATCACGTGATTAATGGACGGTCTCTAAGATATAATATTCTCATGTAATGATCGTATATATTTATTTTGTAGCAAATTTTCCACGGTTGAAGTAGCAGCGCACCATTCACAAGTGCAATTAGCAGACTTCAATGAAACGATGAAGGAAGTCGACGATTAACGTTTTTAGTGAGTCAGGAAAATTTCAATTCACCATCGCGAACAACAATGATATATAATTCTCGATTGTTTTTACAATATTATCGTCGTACCGGATACGCTCTTGTTGACTTCGATTTCTTATCGCTCTGTGGGCAATAGAAGTTACTTGCTTTATAGTAAATCACAATTTAATTAAACTGAGATTGAAACGACTTGGATGATAAAGCGAATAAGCTTTATCATCTATTGTAGGCTGCTGTCGCTGTACTATTTTAGTCAGATCACAGATGTGCAAGAACGTCACTATTTAGAAGGCTGCAATGGTTGCTTGCATTGACGTCACAATTACTTCGATATCTACAGGGACGGATGCTCCTCGAAGCTGACCTTTCGGAGTTACGTATTCGCTAATTGATGACCCAGCTGGTCGGTAAGGGTATGTCGTAGGAGTTACGTCCTTCGTCGTCAGTCAGGCGTGTAAATGGCGGAAGTGGGCAAGTCACGTGCAGGGCCCAGGACTGACATTCAAGGGCTCGTGACGTCAATCCGTGTGACGCCACTCAAACCCCAATACGGCGGTGACGTTTGACAATTTGGCGGTGCTCGTAGCGCGAAAGGTTACGTTTTACGTCGCAACACTAAATTTATTGCTTGCGTTGTGACGCGGACTAAAATATAAGGAGCTAATTAAGGGTTAATAGGTCATTTGCTAAATGGAACTTGGAGAGGACCGTCCATTAATCACGTAGGGTTCGAAAGGGGGGAGGTGGGTCTATAAAAATCACGAAACATCACAGGGGGAGGGGTGGTTGTAGTTTAATATCACGTGTATTTATTTTTTCACCGAAAATGCGGTCTTACCTGTAACCTGATATAACGAAAAAATAATTCTCAAAGCGGTCCACAGTTCACAAACGGCCGTGTAATCATCTGAAAAACGAAAAATATATAAATGAAAAATACTCCTGTATGGGAGGAGGGGGGTAGTCATAAATATCACCATGTATCTCTAATATGCACAAAAAAACTTCACGTGATTCATCGTGACTGATCAATTAATGACCTTTTTGCGCTACCTAAATATTATATTGCGTTTTTAATATGTCCGTTTAGCTTACTAGTACTTAAAAGTAAAATACTTTTAGAAATTGTGATTGAATCTGATGTGTGATTTCTGGTGTCTGCCTTGTGGACGAAAAGGTTATAATATGGAATTACGATTTACGTAATGAAATGAAGCAGTAGTGTGATAGTGTTAGAGGTTATCTGGTGACGTGACGGTGCGCGGCGCGTCATGCCGGCATACGGGCGGACAGTCGCGTGAGTTCATTCACGAATTTACGCCGACGGCCTCGGACATTACTAAACCATAATATAGCCGTGATTCACTATGTACTATCAGGGAAGTTGATTCATACACCTATTTGGTAGATTTATGTCAAACCCAGCCATAGATCATAAATATTCATTGACGTAATCCAATTTCTTCGATGATCCTACAAAACTACATTCGAACATTGTGTAGTTTAGTAGCTAAAGTTTAGTAAATGAAATAATTTCGTGGAATATTGCTTAAAATCTTTATTTACTAAACTATGGATTATTATTATATACTTATAGCTATGGATTTCCGCAAAGCAACGCCTGATTCTATTAACTACTCCCATAGTAAATATGAATTAGATCAATATGGTATGATATAATATGATGAGTTGAGGGTTCGTCAGCTATCATAATATATATTTTAAATTTATTTAATTTAATAAAACTTCAGAACTAATACAAAATTATCTATTATTATGTTATAATATGGTATTATATGTTAAAATAAGCGTGGCCATTTTAAATTGGCAAATACACTATTTATTTCTCCTAAGTTATAAAAGTGTAAAAATATAGGTAATATTAGGATTAATTAATGATTTAGTCATAATGACGCATTTTGTCCTACGATATCTTTATTTGTGAACAAAACTACTCAAACTTATCCCAGTTTAGTCATAGATGCTATTGTTAAACTAATAAGGCAATTAGAAATACCTTGGTAACTTAAAACATAGAAGGCTGTTCTTACTACGCAATAGCAAAGTCACAGATCACACAAAGAAAAATTTCCACTTTAAAATAATCCCCTCTAGTATTTATAAAAAACTTGTCACGTTTTTTATAAATACTAGAGGGCGCCCTGTAGTCGAAATCTATTGCTACAAAAAATATATTCTATTCTGAATTCAATCACAGACTGGAATTTGGCATAAAGGTCTCGGTTACAAGGCCATTAAAAATTTTATAAAAAAAACATAGACTTCAACCATAAACAAAAGAGTATTTTGTGTATGATTATCGTGGCATGTCAAAATATCGCAAAAAGCGTTTTATTTATTAAAAATATGCAAAATTAAAGCATATTTTAAAATAATATTGGTATTCCCCGCTACTCCTCCATATCAACTTATCACTGGAAGAAATTTCATGATATTACATTTATGCGTCTTTCGTAAAAAGGGGTACAAAGTTTTCCGGTTGCGTATGAATGTATAGATGAACTGTCTTTTAACCAAAGAAGACTTTTTATGACTACGGTTTGTGACCGATGCCATGCTTTTGGAAGGTTTTTAAAATCGGAACAGTCAACACAATTTACAAAAGAATTATAAAATTTTTAAAGTGTTCTGAGAATGTTACTTTGCTGTAACAATAGTAACATCTTTATCCGAGCGAGTCAACCGTGAAATGTTAAAGTACAAAATGTAAGTTAGTTTACTAACTATTCAAACAATTGTAGGGCAACACACATCTCTATAATGTAGAGTTCTATAGCATAATATGGCCTATTATGTTAAGAAACTAGATTTTGCCTGGAGCTTCGCTCGCGTGGAATCTGAAAATTCAAAAGCAGCGTTAATGTTGCTCTCCATTTAAGTCTACGTCGAAAATTACTCTCTACTTACTTCTAAATTCTAATGTTATTATGGAAGTATGGAATTTTCTCGATTCACAATTTGAATTTTCGTCAATCTTCCAAAATCAAAAAGGTGGGATTCAATTCATACAATCTTACAAATCAACGCCAACTCTCACAAATTTTCCTAATCTATACATATAATAAAACAGTAAAACTGAAGTATTGGTACATTTAATATTTTTACAGAATTATCAATGTGGGGGTACTAAGGAACAGTAATAGAACACATATCGACAAAAAAGTCTGTTTATCTGTTTGTACGCGCTAATCTCAGGAACTACTAGACGGATTTTAATAAATCTTTTTCTGTTCAATAGCTATGAGGTCTGGGCAACATATAGGATACTTTTTATCCCGGGAAAGTTCGTACGGTTCCAGCGTGATACAAATTTTTGCGCAAAGAAGTTGCAGGCACCAACTAGTTGTCAACCTTATGCACTAGCATTGGCATACATAATACAGTGCTTATAATTATTGTCACCACCACTATTTGGACATATTCTATGGTATTTTCTTACCGACCATTCTATATCGGAAAAAGTTATTACGAGTTAAAGTACCTAATAAACTTTCAAATATGATGTGAACGCGTTTAGTTTTACTAGTCGTACCGTCGATTAACCTGATTGTGAGAATATCCTGTTGTTATAAATGCGGCAATTTATTTATTTAAACGACTAATCTTATCCTTACGGTTCGAAGACCTGTGACGCAAACGGTAGAGTATACTCGAAACGGATGTGTTTGACGGTTGTTGTGTGAGTGCTGCTGCCTGCTGTGTACTTTAACTAGTACCGTAACTAGTTGTTTCGAGACGAGAAACTGTACTTTTTCTTCTATGTAGAAGAAAAAGTTTTTTTTCATTCTCGCTCTCGTGGGATTCGAAAATTGTTAAAAAATAGGAGCTTTTCAACTATTAAGTCTATGCCAAAAATCAAGTCTATTGGTTGTTTCGTTTGGGCGTGAAGAAGGGACCCCATTTTTACCCGATTGCGCCAGAAAAAGGTTTATGTTTTTCCAGAGTATGTATGTATATTTGTATGTATAATTGTTTGGCACGCTCTGCAGCCTAAACGGCTCGATGGATTTTAATATGAGGTATCGTTATATTCGTCTTGATAGCGCAAGTGACACTGGGTACATTAAAAAATAAATAAAAATGGCTGATCTTAAAGTCTAAATTGAAGGGCTTAACATATCCATTCTAGAAATATTCATAAATTGATGTTTAAATTGCAATGGTTCCCGCAGTCACGTTTTCTGTTTTTGGACATTTAACTTGTTTCACATTTACAGTGTTGTTATAGATCGAGTTTGAAAATGTAACAATATATTAAGCAATGTAAACTGAAATTTGAAAATGTAAGTTTTTATTGCTTAATATATTGGTGCGGAGGAACACGATATTTTTATTATATTGCATAATGTCGTTTGACACCACATCCGATATTCGGGTAATGTATACCAAAATTATGATGAAACACTTTGATCGTGATGGATTATATTACTACGGTCGAGACTCGAGAGTGTATGACGGATATAAGCTTTAGATATAAATTATTGTTAATAAGTTTATAATAAATAATATAATATATGTAATTAAGAATGTATAAAATTATACATTTTATATTTTTTTCTAGGTTTGAACACTGCAAAGGATCTTTAAATGGTCTTTAGTCTCTACAACATTTTTGTCCTTTAAAGTTGGGCTATAATATAATATATAACCATGGTTGCGAAGCTGTCCATAGCAAAACTAACGTCAAACATAGTCGATCGTATTTGCCACTCGGCACGTTCTTAACTTTTATTTATCCAGAACTTTATTAAACTGAACATTATTTTGTATATCAATATCGGTAAACTAAAAATTAAAAACGTTCTTAATATTGGTTGTTCTTAAACCAACGTGTATTTAACTTGCTGTTTGAAATTCCCCTTGATGTGATGTGTGAACGAAGACGCTCCAAGGATTTCGTCAGCGTGACGGAGCGGACGCCGGTTAACATAGTGTGAATGTATTGTTTTGTATGGGCCGTGTGTGATTGTTGTCAAGGTCGAATTTCATTCACTGGCCGGCTTTATGAACGGAAACACAAGTAATTTGTAGTTTCGACATTGAGTTTTTTTGCCAGTCGCCGCCAATTACTAAACTGGTTTAAACTAAAATGTTTGATTGTGGGCATTTGAATGTTAAAATGGAATGATATGGCCACTAGATATGAAATAAGCTTGAGCACTTATATGACTCCTACATCATGGTCATTACTGTTAGTCATTACATCTAAAAATGTTCAAATTATTTATACGTTAAGTTATACTGGATGTAGCTTAATTGAATTATTAATTCAAATAGTATCGTTTACTTGTTCAATATCCACACTTTCTATTGCGTCTACGCACGAAATCCCAAACGATATAGCCCTATAACTCGATCGGCGACGTGTCGTTATAACTCGAGTCGGCGATTTAATCGGAAAGTCCTGACAGGATGGGAGCCTTCGGTCATTGGCAGCGGTGGGCCGGTCCGCATTCCTGCGCCGGCGCAGCGCCCACATGCCCCGAGATATAACCCGCCGAAGTTGTGACGTCGCCTGCCTCCTCGCCCGCGTTCTGCGTTTCACTCCAACTCTACCCGATGGTATAGCCGGGCCGGCGCGATGTACAAGTGGTTCATTAGTAACGCGGCCGGCCGTGTCACCGTTTCCGGTGCCGCGAGCCTCCATTCAAACACAAATTGAATTCATACGAGCCGTTTTATTCACTACCTACTCTTGTATAGGCGTAGCGCGGCGTACTATTCTGTGTACCCTCAAACATGTACTCGCCCTAACTGCCGACAATATGTTACTCTTGATTATCTGATTCGCTATAAAATAGTAACGTTATATTCTTAAAGATAAAATATAAAGTTATCGATTTATATCTTTCGGGCTTAGCGTAGAGAGTCCTAAAGAAATTCCTCAAACAAATGTCTGAACAACTAACATATTGTATGAGATATGTATGATGTAGACAAAACACGTTAATTGAAATGCGTCCGCCACAATGGGTCGGACCACGCGATGCTATAAATTAATAACAACCTAATGGAGACAGACTGCTCCTTTTATAATCCAAAACATCTCATACAAAACACAGCCATCGCCATATACGTCGTCGACCTGCGGTTGTTTGAAGGTTTTTTTTTTTGGAAAGGGTTTAAGCTACTGGTCTCGTTAAGACCTAGGTAGTTTAATCGTGGCCGTTTGAAGGTGTAATGTTATTGTTTATATACGTAGGACAGTTTACAAAAATGTTGTCCGAATTAGTATTACAGAAAGGCAAGTAATTTTGTTTCGAATTTTTGTTCTTAGTTGTTTTCTTTTTCAAGTTAGCGACGCTAATTCGATCGTTAGAACACGCAGAATTAGTACGGAAATATGGATCTCTAATGTATTAAAGCTTAAAATAATATGTTAAAAGCAATCACTACCGTTGTGTCATTATATAAGCCTACTTACTTTCAATCACTGCGGAAACAGCAGAATTTACTGAGATGTTCTAAGCAATCTGCATTACATTGCTCGTTGTTTGTTTCTCGGAACTCTCCTCCTACGTCCGCGTTGACGCGAAATAGAACGTTAGCGGTCCTACATGTGGTTGCGAAACGTAAGTTACAATCGAAGTTGTCGTGTTATCAGATTGGTATGGCGGGCGTGGGCGGCCACCTGAATGGACGGCTGGGCCCACGCGCCGCCAACGCACCGTAGGGCTGCCGACCGCATTATCCCACCGCTGCCACCTAATTTTCTAATAGTTGATTAATAAGCAGATTGCGGACCTACTTAATTCGTGTTAAATTAAAGCGTGCTATGTCTAGATCATGAGTTCACAAACATCGTCAAGTGGCAAATAAACAAATTATTACTTGCCACCTGATGATGAATCAATTTCTTCGATTGTACATTGACTCAATCGCATTTAAATAGGTAACTAACCGTTCATTTATCTCGTTTATTGTATAAAATCAAACCTTTTTTCTTAAAAAAAAGCAAATACAAAGCAGAAACTCCTAGATTTGGTCCTCGGCAGCCCTAGACGTTCTGCCTACAGACCAGCCTTATTCGCCCGCTTTGAATAATTACTCGCTAGCCATATATACGAACACCATAAACGTGTAATGCTAGAAGCAAATGCTACATTTATAATGCTAAACAATGTCTAAATTTGGAGATTAGATTTAAGTAGCAGGATAATACCAAATTTGGATTTATTTTCAATGGGGTTAAGTTTATATTTGTAGAATTATAATTATTCGTCTTACGTCGCGATAAAAGCAAAATTGACTATTGCATAATTCCGTTCTATACTTGATAATAGGCTCCGAATCGTTTCATTTTTTAAACATAGATACTACATTATATTTGTAAGCGTCTGTAGTAGCGAAAACACGACAGCTTAGCGTTTTATTTTTATTTTGTTTCTTTACTAGAAGTTATTATTAACACTGTTTTTGCGGCGATTCCGCGTCGTTCTGTTTAACCTGGCATAAATGACGGTCGTAGGTGTGAAGACGATGTTTTATTTTTTGCTTTATTCGGCCTCTTAATCGGAACGAAACAAGCAGGCAGGCTTCAAGTTTTTTCATTGACCTCTAGTCCGTGTGTATGAGATTTGCCTTGTATGATTATGCAAAATATACATGCTGATGAATTTAAAGCTAAAATAATTAGCGTTATTAATATATATTGAAAAATAATAGGAAAATCTTCATTATTTTAAGAAATTTTATTTCTTTTGAGGTTTAAACAAATTTAAATGGAAATCATTTTTATGTACCTCGTAGTATAATACCCGCCTGACGCCTCTCACAGTTTAAAGTTAGCCGAAGTTTGTGTATTAAATATAATAAGGTAATCGTGTGGGCGGCGCGGCGTCGGCGGCGCACTTGTTTTTTTACTCAATATGCCAGCCACTGAATGGCGGCGCGACGGCTGAGGGCGGATTCGGGGTAGGGCTACCGATTCCGAAAGATTTTGCTACGTGGGTCGTGCGAAACCGGATAGCGTCGGCGGCAGCCCTGCCTCGGGGTAGCGTCGCGTGGGAGACGCGTTGGCGTCGAGGGGCGAGTGCGGGGGGTAGCGGGGGCGGGTGGTGTGTAGGCGGCCATTGATCCATGGGGGCAGGTGAATGGAGCCCCCTCCCCGCCATTGAGCGCCCGTATCGACCCACCCGGGGCCCGCACTGTAAAATTTTGTTACTCGTTACTTCACACTTTCTAGGTCTCCCGTGAATAACGACCTAATTAATTGTTGTTGGAGCTAGTAGGCTTTCAGGGTACCCGGTTTTATTCGCCGCATTCTAATTAGGTTTAAGTTTACACTTTAGGGAAATATATGGTAATGATTATGGCTACTTGCTCCCACTTCTCTAGGAGTGCTCGCTTAGCTCAACCATCAAAAACCAGCCGCCCAGTGCCCACTTCATTTTGATTTCAAAATAAAGATATGCCTATATTTTAGAAAATGGTGTAAGAATTTTTGGTAGCTTCATTTAGAGATTATTCGCCACAAACCCGCAAATTTACAAACACTTACCTCCTTACAATTATATTATGATGATAATGTTATTTGACACTAAGGTTGGACAACGGTCGACTTCGTATCGAGTGTCAGTGACTGAGCAGCAAGCACACACTTATCAATTTCCACTCTCAGCTTTTACATAATAATAATAATACATAATACAAAAAATACTTCTGAAGAACTACAGATAAAATGCTTTCAAAGTTATTTTGCTTCTAACAAGACACGAATGCCAATTGCATAAGGGTCGCTTCTATATCCAATGTAACGAGGTGTAATACTCAGAGTAACATTGTGCAGGCGGATCGCTATTTTTGCCTCGCATCTGGCTTCCATCAAGTTGTGTGTGCTCGGTTCATAGATAGAGCTGATGGTCGGCAATGTTCATTTATTTCCGCGTCACTTACATTACAAGAGATCATTTTAGTGTAATTTTCTTGATTGACCACTGATGAAGACTTTTAAGTCAAATTTTAACTTGAAAAATGTTTTCTAAAAGTAACAAATCTGAAGCAATGTTATATAAACCTTAAAGGGTATTCCGAAATTGTTTTGAGACTAAGACTAACGAATTGGAAATGTAGCGTCTTGATAACAGTATCTAATATCTTCCTCTTGTCGTTGCAGGTCTCTCCGCATCTCGGGTTCGGGGTGCGACGAGGCGCTGTCGTCGGGCTCGTCGTCAGAGTGCGAGGAGTCGCACGTTCACCACGCGGAGTTTCCTGTCGAGATCCTGCCCAACCTCTACCTCGGCAACTCCGCTAACAGCGAGGACTGCGACGCGCTAGCGCGGCACAATATCAAGGTATGCTCGGCGACTGATCGAGTGTTCCTTTCTAGAGCCTTACGAATACTAGTTGTATGCGTTTCGTTTATTCTATCGCATGGCTAAATCACGTCAGACGTCAAAAACGCAACGTGAAACGTCGAAATCTATACAACTCCTGCGACTTTGCCATGACATGATTTTGAAGGATTTGCGTGATAGAAAATTGAAACGAATACAACTACTCATAGATGGAGATAAAAAGTTTTAGTCTACCAGATAATCTATCTTCTTTGCAAGAACGTCACTTTATAGTGTATGTAGAAGCATTGTCTGAGCTTTGTTCCATATAAGCAGGAGCCCTACAGGGCAGCGTCTTAGGTCCAATTCTTTACCTAATATTCACAGCTGACTTGCCAACAAGCAAAATGTTGACTACTGGAAACTCCAAAAAGAAACTTTACAGATACTCCAAAAAGGACTTGATGCCATATCTCGCTAGCAGCTTAAAAAGTGGCGCAAAATGAAAATAAATCGGTTATTGTAACATTTAAAAAGAAGATCATCTAGTCAAATTAAATAATATTGAAGTTCCTCAGGCAGACCAAATACCTTGGCTTGCCTTTGGATAAAAGACTACCCTGGCAAAACACATTCTTACAAATAGAAGAAAAGTGCACTGGCTTATAGGGCGAAAGTCCCAACTAACCCATGAAAACATAATACTTTTGTACAAAGCTATCTCGAAGCCCATATGGACGTATCAAATACTATTGTGGGAAACTGTAGCCCAATCAAACATACAAATCATACAAAAATATTAAAATTCAGCTTGCGCATGATATCCAACACTCCTTGGTCCGTGCCGTTTTATAGAAACTTGGAATATTTTAAAAACAAATTTTTTGTGGCGTTGCCATGTTATGTCATGATTTTGACATGCGCAAATAATGGGTTTACTTTATTCGAAAATGACAAATGAAGTAACTCAAATGTGGAAAGAAACATTTTTATTTCTTCCTGTCAAGTATTTTGAAAACTTCAAAATGTTGAAGTTTTCATAAAATCTTTAGGAAATTTACCTTAGAAAGGGAAAATTTCCCAGAAGTTTTCATCTCTACATACCACCAATCTTGAGCGAATGCATAATAGGCACTTTAAATTTTCACATTTCGAGACAGACAGACGGACAGACATCGAAGTATTAATAATAGGTTCCCGTTTTTACCCTTTGGGTAAGGAACTCTACAAATATACGTATAAATAAAAGAGCTCCAGAAGGTTTTTTTCTAAAAAACACACACAATTATGGTAGCGAGATGCGTGTAGAGTGTAACTGCATCTGACCGCCTGGCGCCTCTTGCGCTCCGCTATTACAATCCGTACGAAGTGACCGTTCTGCAACGATTTTTAACTAGATAAAATATGTTGGTAGTAAAAAAATACACCTTGTTTTTTTGTTTAATTGACTCTCTTTCCAATCTGACCTCGATCGTATTCCAGTACGTGCTGAACGTGACGCCGGACCTGCCTAACACGTTCGAGGCGGAGGGGTGCGGCATCAATTACCTCAAGATACCCATTGCCGACCACTGGAGCCAGAACCTGGCAGTCCACTTCCCGCAGGCGATACGGTTCATCGGTCAGTATATACTACAATACTAAGGCCGTTGGTCGATCGCACGCCATCACTGTCCGCGAGATTATTTTAGACAGATAAAATGCTACTGTATGACATAAGCGACGCATTCATTGATCTAGCGCCCGTGTCGTCGCCGATCTGTAGGACGACCTATGTCATATTGCCATCAGTGGCATTTTATCAGGCTGACATGATCTCGTTGATGATGACGGCGTGCGGGGGACAAACGGAGTTATAATATATTGTCTTAGTAATAACTGTTCGCCTAGGGAGGGAATTGCAATAATACTACTCCTTCTATCCTCTTCCTCTTCTTATTAATTTCGTTACGGGTCTCGAGACAGCTTGAGCATAACTCTCGGCTCCCTGAGATCATAACAAAAAGTGTTCGTATTTGGATACCGCTGGCGACGCAGGATATACAGCGGTGGGAATGTATGGTGGGCCAAATCCCGATTAAATAAAATGACTAAGAACACTCACCCGTGACTCACCATTAAAAAAAAGACTAAAATTACTGTCAGACATAAACTTAGCTTTTTCATATAAGGTTTTAACAAAGAAATAAATGTGTTACAGAGGAGGCGATGTCTGCCCGGTGCGGCGTGCTGGTGCACTGTGTGGCGGGCGTGTCGCGGTCCGTCACCGTCACGCTGGCGTACCTGATGCAGCGGCACCGCCTCTGTCTCCGCGACGCCTTCGACCTCGTCCGCGCCCGCAAAACCGACATCGCGCCCAACTTCCACTTCATGCGACAGCTGCACTGCTTCGAGAGAGACCTCGGACTCCACGACCGCAGCGCCAGCCTGAGTAAGGTACACTTCCGTCGATTAGGGTACGCCGACAAGTAGTAGTCGAACTAAAATGGCGGCGTTGGTTAACTCGACGAAAGAGAGGAGAGAAAGTTACAAAATCGAAGTTTTATATTTGAAGACATTAGTTTTGACAATTTAATATCTGCCATTTTTTGCATAAATGAAGGCTTTAGATCTGGAAGTTACCCGCCTCAAGCACTTATGTCTTCGTTTAACATTGTAATTTAAAAGAGATTTTGAAATATGAAACACTAAACGTCGGCGAAGTCGGTCGAATTCCCTTTTTGGAAACGCCATTTTTATTACCGCTATAGGAGACATCAGTGGAAGATGCGGGTAGTTAACAATTCGGTAATTGCCGATTTTTGCATAAGTAGTAACTATAGGACCGAAAAAGAATTGCTCTTATGTTTTAAATATTAGTTACCCGCTTCTAATAATTAGAGATATCATATAAAAAAAATAATTAGAGATATCTCGTATATCTCTATCTATATATGTCGTTATTCATCAGGTGCTGGAGGAGCTGGGCGTGCGTGAGGTGCGAACGTGCGCGTGCGCGGGAACGTGCGCGTGTGCGCGCTCGTGCGGGTGCGCGGCGGCGGCATGCGCGCGCTGCGGCGTCTCGCCCGACTCCGGCATCGAGTTCGACCGCTGGAGCGCCGCTCGCGACACGCCGCAATGACACTTCTTCATGCCCCGCACGTCGCCGGCTCCGCACCAGCAGTCGTCGCAGCAGGAGTCACAGCAGCAGCCTCAGCAGCAGGACTCACAGCAGCAGCAGAAGTGAGCGTCGCATCCTAACGTCGCCCCAAGCGCCAGTTCCCACTCGTGAAAATGCTAAAATATTGTCATGCACCGTTTTGTAAAACATAACGTCTCTAAAATTTACAAAGTTATAAGACTAAGATATTGTAAACGGGTGGCGTATTGAGCCCCCGCTAGTGTCGCAGTTGTCTAGTCGCAGCGCCCTCTCCGAGCGCTCGTGTAATGTGACGTAGATCGTTTACTTTTGATGTTACTTGTAATTTTGTTGCGGAGTCTAGAATTGTTCTACTGGTGACGACGCGGCCGGCGCTCGGTCGTGTCGCTGTTTATATTGAGCACCTTAACGAGTAAGTTACGAGCACGCCTATAATGATAATTTATGCGATATAGGTATAAACACAACGCAACTTGGGTATCTCGTTCGAATTTATAAAACATAAAATTGATATTTACAAAATATGCCTGCAGTGTTCTAGCTCGGGTATGCCAATGTTTTGATACTGATTTATTGAATCCACAAGAATAGAGACAATTAATAGATGTCGCTGAATAAAGATTTATAAATGATGGCATAGTAAATCAGAACGACGGCTCACTTTCGTTGTGGATATACCGCGTGTACGTTAGTTAGAGCCGCGGTACGCGGGTATCGTAAGTGAAATATATAATTATTACTAGAGAATTATATTATTAAAAGGTTAAGTAAAATTTTATAAGATTGATATATCCCTTCCACCGTTACGAAGGGTACGCGACTAAATGCATTCCGAAATCTTCCAATGTATCGTGCATTTTGTGTCCATTTTAACGATTTTTTTACTGTAGCTGTGACGTCATCGCGCCATGCGATGACCGCCGTCGGGTGTCCTCTATGAGGGCTGCGATATGTTCACGAGTGCCACTCGCAAAGTTCAAATTTTATATAATAGTAACGTGTGACGTCGCCCGCCGGACGTCGTGTGTCGTCTCGCGAGAACGATTTTTAATTTAACGGCGGGGATTTTTAAATAATAATTTGTACAAATAAGATTCCTCCTAACGTAGGGCTTCTGATGATTCTTCCATTGTTGTAACTCGAGCGTGTGTGTCGTCAGCGTGTGTGTCGAGTGCGTGGATATTTTTCTAGTGTTAAATTAAGTGTTGTCGAAGACCTAGTCGACCGACGAGGGCGCGCTCCGCGTCCGCTACGTTCCCAAAGCCGACGCTCTCGTACTATAGAGATATTTCAAAGTGTATCATTATATTTACTATACGATATATGGAACATATTTATAGCGCATACGACATGTTAATCGTAGTTTATTTTTCTATGAACCTTCGCAGTCGTGCGTCATTCTCGCGAGGAGAGTTGAGTGAGGAGAGGAAATGAGAATAGATGAGTATTTTTGTATGAACTATAGTGGACAGAGAACTCCCGCGCGAGATCGGTCGCCGAGTGACGCGCGATACTTTCTACAGTTCTGTGTATTTCCATTGGCATTTATTTAGGTACTGTCGTGAAACGTATATTTTTCTATATGTAGTCAAATTAGTTTAACGTTTATATTGTGTAAATAAATAAAGCTTTAAAATTTAAGTACGTTATGATAATGTAAAAATTGTTACTTGTAAATTCGTTGTAGACTAAGTCAAAATTGAAATTTGACTTCCGTTCGAGAGTAGAATGTATTTACATATAATATGTACTCTCGTTGCAGCGTTTTCACATTACCCGACACCAATAGTTAGATATCAGACCATAACTTCATGAACTTGGCGTAGTTTGTTTTTTAAACGTAACTTGTTATTTACAAAAAGATTATAAGATCATAATTAAGCAACAGGCCTCTTTTATGTTATTTACTGGAACCGACATATTGTTTCGTGTGATGTGAAAACTGTCGCGAGTAACTATGAGAGCGAATTGTTATGTGACAGATGTTTGTATACATATTGTTATGCGAGGGTAGGCCATACGTTAGCCCTAATTGCACGAACAATTCTTTTATATTCGTAGATATAACGATTATCGTCTAGCACAAATCACCCGGGCAGCGCTGTCGGCCCCCAGTTGTCCGAGTATCGACGGCTACCTGTACATATTCTGTTCTAGTAACATAGCTATAATACATGTTAAATAATGACGTTAATAACATTTTAGATATCTTTTTAGTGCTTTCCTAAGAGTGCAATTGATATTTGTTGACAGAGTTAGCGCCGGCTCGACTCGTCGGGCCGGCTTTAACATTTTTAATGAAACATTGTACAACAGTATAAAGCCACGTGGCACACTAATATTAACCTCAAAACGAATATAAACACTGTTAAACTAAAATGTCTTTTATTTATACATACGGAGGTAAAATATTAGCATAGACTAAATTACTTTCATTCTTCTATGGTGTTAGTAACAATCAATAACTTATTCTACGTTAGTATTGCTAGTTATACGTAAAGTTATTATTTTTTTTATTTCATGTCTAATGCTACTTCTATCTGGTGCCTTTGACTAGGGCAATCTGGTTTTTGAACAATCACTATTGGGATGCTGTTCCGAGAGTTGCGAACACTTTGGAGCAGAGAGTAGTAATTTACTTTAGAAAGGGAAAATCTCCCAGAAGTTTTCATCTCTACTTACAATCACAAGAATAGTTGTAAGTTAATGTAACTATAACTTTACTCAGCAATTAAATGAACAATATTTGGTCAGGTGTAAGCCCAGGTGTAAGTAACCAACCAGGTGTAAGTCATATGCTTTTATTAGCAGTGTTACTTATAATTAAATAAACATTGCCATGTCTTGGAGAGAAAAAGCCTAAATGCTTTCACAATCTTTCTTACGGCGGTCTTTTCTATTTTTTGAGACGTCCTTTATCAAACACAACGGCAACAGAATTCAAAAAAATGGTCTTCACTTTTTTGTTCTGCGTGCGGCCTCCATTATGAATATAAACTTCTTGATCCGAATAGATGTTTACACTGAATTCGTGATTCAGACTTTAACGTAATTTTTTACTAATCTATCGTTTTTTTCGATTCCGTAATAGTGTGAACACCGGCAATTAAATGTATATCCGCCCATAAAAAATCCAAATAACTATCTGTTATTTGGATTTTTTATGCAGTTAAAAAAAGCAGTTCATCAAAAATCACGAATCGTCAAAGACGTATTAGTTAGTGTAAATGTGCTCTTAAAAGGATTTTTACTTAGCACTAGGGTTGAGTAACTCTACAAATAAAACTAATGTTATTAATTTGCCCAATATATTTATTTAATTAAGTATTTATAAATAAATGAAACTGCATGATAAATTGATTAATTTAACATTTTTATGTAAGTAAAGGAAATACAATAGTTACAATAATTAAAATGAAGTGTAATATTTAACATTACAGTACCGCTACAGACCACCGCTCACAGCGCGTAGCGAGTGGCTCTCCACGAATATGTACACACTAATCGGAATCTGAAAATCAATCTAGAAACCATCCTAATTGACTATCGTTGGGTGAAAAACTGAGAAAAATATTTCCCAGACACTACGCTAACACTAAACAAAATAGGCCTCGTTCTTCTAAGACAAATTTGAACATTCGATATAATCTTTAAATAAACTTTTACATATACAAACGGGTGAACAAACCTCAACACGTTTCAACAGGGATTCGCTAGCTACATTACGTTATGTACAGTGCCGGGTGAGACGCTGTGCCGAGGGCGGTATATTACTTTACTTGTACCACTAGAGTAGTAAAAATTTTGGCACAATCGTGCTACATATTTACAATTAAAGGCTCACGTACATTATTGCTGTCGGTTAGGCTCGATACAGCGCTTACGACTAAAAATAAAACTTCATAATATCGATTCATCGAAGAATAATACAGGACATATTTCATATAAATAAAGGAGGACTCTAATGATATAGAGGAATGCATTAAAGTAGAAAGAGATAATAGTCGTTGATTGGAATGTAAGGAAGATAATGTAATGTCCAGAAACGCACGACTTGAGAGAGAGTTATGGATATGTTTTATCTAACACACAAAAGGCACCTGTCGATTGCATATAATATTTTGGTCCTTCCTAGTGATTAACGTCGAATATATAAAAATAAATTTAGACACAATATTTAATAATGGCACGAAATATTGGACAAGATTAATCTGCGGTCGTAATTGTGTAGTTTCAGTGCCACCCTAGTTTAACATTAAGTCACTTGTCTTAAGGGATATAATACTATAAAAGGAGTTGTAGTAAATACCATAGATGCCATATAACTATAAAATGCACTAGCTGCTAAGGCTCACATAACATCGATCCATTCTCATAATAAAAATATACTTCTCGTCACAAACTTATAATTATTTTACGTCGACGGGGCGCGCGCCACGTCTGACGAAGGCAAATCGTGAAATAACTTCTCAAATATAAAACCTATATCGTGGTCCTTCGATAAACTCTCGCATCGTCAATACAACATATATCATTCAGTAAACGGTCAATTAATACTGATGTATAAACTCTCGAATCGAATCGATCTCGTCTTATAGACAGATACATGGTCCAATCGTAAAATATTATATGGCCACTCGTTATATCATATATCGACATCAAAATATATTCCCTTAGGTCTGTCGTCACACTGCGTACTAAATATATTAATTCCTAAAATAAAATAGGCGTCGAAAGAAAATAGAAGTTAATAATAAATTCTCATTAAATACGTAGTGTAACGGCATTAGAGTCGTTTGAAAATTGAAACGGAAATTGATCCATGTAGCAAAAGTTATCTGTGGTGTCAGCCACACGACTGGACGGCCGTGTACAGGTGTCGGCCGTGTTTGGTAATCGACCGTGTCCGGAGCCAAGTCCGCTAGTGGACCGCGTCGATGTCTCGCTGAGCCCGAGATATTTTTACCTGCAAAAAGATGCCGTGGAAAAACTGAGCTAAGCGATGCTAAAATCAATTTATTCAAGAATAAAAGTCTTAAATGGATTATGGATACACAAGTCTTAAATGGTTGATTAAAATATGGATAATGGATAATTATGATGATTATAAGGAGTTGCATTCAATGTAAAGAAATAAAGACTATGAAAGAAAAAAATAAACTCAAAATAATTTTTGAGTTTATTGACAAAAAAAACATGTGATTGCTATTAATAAAAACTTTAAATTCCTGCCGCCACCGCGCCAGCTTTTTTTGCCAAGCCTTAGGTGAAAGTTTATCCATTAATTACCTTGTCCTTCGGCGTGGCGGCCTCGCCTGACTCTAGCGCGAACATTTTCATTTTCTCCTTAAAGGAGAGCTGCTCGGGCACGGGCGCGGCCGGCGCACGCGCCTGCTGCTCGAGGAGGCGACGCGTGCGCGGGTCCCTGTAGTTAATAAATTTTTATTTATTAGTAAACAATAATTAATATAAAGAACAATTGTCTGATGGCCGCTGCTCACTCTCGGCGAGACCTCTCGGGCGTAAGTTCCTTACTCGAAAGAAAGGCGAGAGCACTCATTTGCATTCTCGTACTCGAGCAGTCTCGATGTGTCTCGGCGAGAGTCTATACCCGCCATCAAAATTTCAGTTCAGAACACTAATCGTGTTAGAATGATAAAATGTCACATTGTAGTTGCTATTTTTATATTTTTATTTGATTGTTTATCCTTCATTCACGAAGGAACGAATCAACTTGAATTTCAGCATAGACGTAGTTGACACGATGAAGAGTAAAATAGGCTACTTTTGGTTTTGGAAAATATCATGTTTCTAAAGGAGTTTATAAGAATAATCGTATTTTTGTGCGATTTACAATTTCCACGTGAGCGAAGCCGCGAGCAAAAGTTAGTAGTATAATAGACGGTAATAACAATGTAGTAGAAGTGTGCCACTCACCTGTAGACCTCCTGAGCGCCGATGACGCCGGGCGTGTGGGTGACCGTGGCGGTGGGTGTGGTTGGCGACGCCCCCGACAACATACTCTCCGCCTCCTCGATGAAACGCTGCAAACAACGAACATTCAATATTATGACATAATTAAATGATAAAGGTAAATAAGAGTAATTTTAACTATATTTGCATATAGAAATTATTAAATAATGCTTAGTTTAAATAAAGCCAACACTGGCGAACAATGCGACGGGCAGCAGGGCTGGTTCAATAACAACTAAACTCATGTAAACTATACTTAAAGAAGTAGACGAAAGTGGCTGTCTAACTATCCTTTGTTTATCAATTCAAGGTTCTAGATTACTGCCAGACAACAAACAAACATTGTTTTACCTACTGACTTAGATCTTATCATATTGTAAAGTTCTTTTAAGGCCGACATATTCACAGATTGCCTTAAAATAAAGAAAAAAAAACACGTGTATCAAAATATATGATACTTGTTTCTTTTATTTTTATTGTCATACAACGTGTGACAAAATTTTGGTTCTATATATACTCTGGTTGTATTCAACAAACCTCAGGGTTCTGTGGCGTCGCGTGTTCGGCGTGCGTCGCGGCTACAGGCGTGTTAGCGGATGCGGTTGCGAGCGCTGGGGTGTCGAGCGGTGGTGGCGACGTGGCGGGCGGCGGTGGCGTCAGCGCACGCTCGTGGAACGATACTCGTTTATCGCGACCCACGCTTACCGGCGACCTGGTTGGGTTTATTTAGAATTAATACCTTATGTTCTCTAATCTACACTAATGTCATTACTTAGCTGTAAATTTTCTATGTTATTTAAATATATAAGTAAATTAATATAAAAAACATAAAATTATGCCTTCTTATATCTCGGCCCATGAGCTTTGACACTGTCACAAGTCTTTTCTTCTCACTTACATTTAAAATGATTCATCAATCATTAGAATCTATAAATCAGTTTATATATTTTCTTTGGAATGAGTCCACTTCGCAAATAGTGTCGCGCGACATACTATTGCTAAGCTTATTCTAGACATATATCTATTTTATAATTTCTCGGCTTTTCACATCGCAAACAATGATTTTAGCGAAAGTCACAAAATTTAAACAGAATCATATAAAACATGGCTAACATTTAAAATTTAGTTTCGAAATATTTCGTGGAACTTCCTTCATGAAATTATTGAAGTTGTTGACAATAGCTCAGTAAGAAAGTGCTGACAAGCTATAAGTGATGTCCTATACTTACTGCGGCGGCTGTACTACTGCGGGTAACGGCGGCGCGTCTTGCAGGCGCGTAGCCATCACTGCAAAGGAGGACCCGCGCTCAGGCGGCGGCGGCGCCCCTCCCCCTCCTGTCCCACCCCCTCCCAGCGACACGCCCGCCACGCCGGTGGTCACTTCACTTACGCGGTCTTCCACCACGTTCTGTTATAGAAAATATTTTTATATTTGATAGCATTTTATTTCTTTTTATGTTCATTGTTCATATATTATTGGCACCTACCAAATTTTGCTCCTTCCATTGGCGTTAAGTCTGCTTTTGTAGTTTGCACAAATATTGTGCATTAATATTAAATAACAAAAGTAGATACTCTGGGTGCAAAAGCATAACGTCGCAAAACAATGCGTCATATTTGAAATAGATAACCAGATATATTTTTTTCCAAAATTATATTTTTTGACTGCTTAGTAGAAAGCTCAGTACTAAAGCTTCGTGGTATTCGAACACAGATATATATTTTATTAGTATTTCTCGTGTAAAAGAAGTGTCAAACATGTTAAAATAAGAGCTGGTAGCAATTTTTGAGCAGGTATTTGAGGAAAGCTAAAACCTTGTAATGTATCTCTCCTATTATACCCCAATAGGCCAATACGGAACTAAAAAAACGGTAAGAAGCGGGGCTAAGAAAACTTAAAGAAAGCAAAAAGAAGTATCCAATAATATATTTCGGAATCAGATTGTCTGGTGATGAAAAATCTTGTATTGAAATTTCAAGTTGCCACAAATACATTTTTATGCTTTGCAAGCAATTTTCGCAAACTATTTTTACACGCGCCTGGCAATGTTAAAACCCCTACTAAAATACAACATAAAAAAATACATATTACCTAAAGTATATTTTTGGAATATTTTTACTTTAGGTAAAATGTAGGATAGGCTCCGTTTCTTATCAGCTAGGTCGGCAGTGCCGTATTGGGGTGTAATAGGAGAGTTATATGATGAGGTTTCGGCTTGCCTCCAATATCTAAATTAGATATCAGCTCTCAGATTATATAAAATATATGCCAAAATATTTTTCATTGACTTTAATTAGTAAACGTACCGTATGAGTATAGCCGTTGGTGAGTTCTGTTCGCGTGTTAGTCTTGAGTATAGACTTGGGCGGGTGCGAGTTTCGCTCGCGCTCGGGTTCGCGCTCAAGCTCGCGCTCGAGCTCCGGCTCGGGGGACGAGCTGCGGTTCTCTACGTCACCTTCACCGTTACCGGTCTCGTCCTGAAATACATCATAATCATAATTATGCCACTAGTATACACCACGGCCCTTTTATGACAAAATAGTGCAACACGGGTTACTTACTTTGTACGTTAGTTTGGTTACGTACAGAGTAAAAGCCAAGTTAAGATCAATATGTTTATTGAAGGCTTAATGCTAGAATGATTTAGTGGTAAAAATTGTGAAATGGATAAATGGTTAAAAGAGCACTAGAACTAGTTAATGTACGGTACTATCGAAAAAGAGTTGACCACACCGTTTGTATAAATGTATATTAAATTGCTGTTTATAACAGTTCTATTAATTGAACCGACAAAATTCAGGACAAATCTTTAACCCAATTAAATTAAATATAAACCAAAATATTTCATAATAGCATTTTACGGTAACCAAATTAATAGAGAATAATAAGAAGCTTTAAACTCTTTTTTTAAACATTTTACAACATAAGAAGAATTACTTTTTTTCTCATGATACGTATCAACAAATCTTGTAGCTTTCTTCATCTATCTACTGTATTTTGGTATGGAATAACCTATTACATTTATTTAAATAATTTTGCCGGTCTTGAAAATTCCATTTATGCAATAAACGGCAGTTTGCAAATTTTCAGTTATCAGTTTTCAATTTGCGCTACCCACCTGGTCCATAGTGGCGCGTCTCTCGAAGTCTCTCTCGAGCTGCAGCGCGCGCAGTTGTTGGTTCTGTACGGGCGAGCGCGCCGCGCCCAGCGACACTAGCGCCGCTATCGCCGCGTCCCTGTAAAATACAAATATAATTAATAAAAATAACTTTGTAGTCCAGCAAAAGGCATGACAAGTGTTGCTCTCGTTACTACTTGAATGTTTTAAATAAACACGTAGGCAACCCTAAGCTACGTTTGAAAGCAATTCTGACACAGTTTGAACTGTAGTAACAAGTTTGCCAGAAATAAAAAAAAATAGTTCGAGCTTTAACACTGCGTCAATCATTTTTGTCACAGTATACCTGCGTGCGCGGGCGGCAGCTCTCCGCGCCTCAGCTTGTCGTTCGCGCTCCTCACGCTGCCAGGGGTTGTGGGCGGGGTTGTGTGGCGCCCCGCCCCCCGCCCCGCCCACCGGGTACACCGACACCGCCGGCGGACCACACGCGCTAGCCACATAGTGCTCTGTAATTAAATAATAGTAGTATATAGTTAAACAAAAATAATTATGCATTTTAAGTGAGGGCGCTACTGTTTTTATATAGCCAACACAAAATTACGCCTAAATACAATATTGACACAATTTGTATTGGATTTGACAAGAACTGTCATGTTGCAATAAATAAAAACTTTTAGTTAAAGTTGTCACAGCGCCAGGCTATTTTTTGCCAAGCTGCATTAATTTAATGTAAGACGTCATCTTCGATGAGCTTGACAAAGTCCGAATAAATAACGTAGATGTACTATTTGCATATGAATAAAAAGTTCGCAATAGTTGTATTCGTTTCAAATTTTCTATCGCGTAAATCCTTTATTGCGAATGTCAAAATTACGTCAGACGTCGAAAACGTCAAAATCAACGTCAAAATATGTACAACTTTTGTGACTTTGCCATGCGCAATGAAGGATTTGCTCAATAGAAAAAGTTTGAAACGAATACAACTATAAACTCGCACACTTTTGTCACCTAATGAAAAGCAACAGCCATCGCCCATGGACAACATCAGAAATAATAAATATTAATTTAACTTACCCTCATCAGGTTGTAACGTAGACTGTTGCTGTTTATATTGCTCGTCTTCTATTTCTGATCTTCTTGCATTCTGTATAAAGATACGACTGTTAATATTATTTAAAAAAGTGTTATTCAAATTTGAAATAAAAGTCTAATATAAAATTAATTTGGTGTTCGTTTTAAACACAACATTTATTGCAATAATTTTGTTTTCACCTGATTTGGTTTAGGAGCAACAGGAGGTTGATTTCTTTGCGGAGAAGGCGGACCCGGTGGATGCCATTCGTATCTGTTAATAAAAACACATCAATTGACATTCTTAGACGATGTTCTTAGTTATAATAAAGTTACTTTTATTATACTTGAATTTTTATAGCATGTTTTAACGTATCCTACATTACACGTAGTATTTAATCGCAATAAAAAGTATCTCACTTTGACAGCTAATACCCTCTCTGTATCATCAGCTATTTACAAAACTCTATTCGTCGTGGGTTGACAAAACTTCATATAATATATTTTTTAAATTTCGAACAGACATTAACAAAACAAACCTCTGCGGTGTATTCTGGTTCATCTGGCTGGGGCTGTGCGGTGCGGGGGCGTACTGGTGCATGTTGAGGTGCATGCCCTGCGGCAGCGGTGAGCCCTGCTGCGAGTACAACGTTTGACTCGCGTGCATATGCTGGCTCATATGCATATGCTGGCCGGCGTTCGCGTGGGGTTGATCCGCGTTCATATGCGGTTGGCCCGCATTCAGATGCGGCGAACTCGTGTTCACATGCGGTTGGCTGGTGTTGAGATGCGGTTGGCTGGTATTAAGGTGCGGTTGTCCCGCATGCATGTGCACGTTGGTATGGAAGTTCTGTTGACTGGAGTAGACATGAGGTTGGCTTTGCGAGAGGTGCTGTTGAGAGCCAAGATGCTGGTGTGGTAGTGGCGGCTTCTGCAACTGCTGCTGATTAAACTGCTGCTGCTGGAGTTGCTGATAGTGATGCAGTTGCTGCTGCAGCTGGACGTGTTGCTGCTGCTGCTGCTGGATGAGTTGTATCCGCTGCTGATGTATCTGCTGCTGCATCTGTTGCTGATGTTGCTGCCGTCTCGTCACCTCCTCCGACATTTCAGCCAGTTTTGCAGCACGAGCGTTTGCTGCGTTGGCTTGTTGATTACCCTAAAAAGAGTAAAATTATAAGTTTGATACAAAGAAATATTGTTATTCGGTTTTGAGTTTAATAACTAGCATTAGGGATTTTGAGATAAACCTTGAAAAAGAAGGGGTATCATAAGTTTTATGGGTCTATGTGTTTGTCTGTGGGCTCATAGTTCCCCAACAAATAAATCGATTTCAATGTAGTTTTTTGTGGAATTAAAGGTAAGTTACGTGCGAGTGTTCTTGAATATGCTTAATTAAATGCAGTTGAGCCACTAAAAATTTAGGGGTGAAAGTTAAATGTTTGCAATAAAATTATTTTTATATTTTAAAATTTGTGTTTTTTTTTATGTTACCTGTCCATGCAAGGCACTTGGGTCTGGACTGGATTCTGCGGCAGTGAAGTGTGCGGACTGCGGCCGCGTGCTGCCCGACGAGCTGCGAAGTGACGACCATCTGATGACAGATGACGTGCAGTGTACCAAAATAATATTTCTTTCTCGAAAATATTTAGCTTTTAGTTTTAAGATCTTTTAGTTTTGAGAAATTTTTAGCTTATTGAAGCTAGCTGTTCCGTGTCCACTTTGTTGGGCGCTTTGAATCTCAGATCTACTGAATATGCATATTAATCCGGTGATTATAAATATAACCGTTTCGGAGGAGTAAGGTAACACATAACACGAAAATATTTACGATTTACCATTAAGATTTATACACTATTTAAAAAGTTATTATGTAAAAATTATGTACTGAAATTCTAACACAACATTCTTTTGAATTTCAGTTATTTATAATAAGGATAGGCTGATTACGGTAAAAATTGTTTGACGTCCTTTACTACTATACAAAACATCAGTTTAAATTTTACTTAACTTTATTAACACAATTTAAACGGAATAAAGCCAAGTAACTTTATAAGAGATAATTATGTATGGTAATAATTTCACTAGCATACTGGGTATTACAAAATATGTGAAACGTCACTATTTCCTACGATAAATAAAAAATATTCAGATAATCTCACCTATCGTTGAGTGTGTGATGTTGGTGGGCCTGCACCGAGGACAGGTTTTGATAGAAGGAGTCGTTCTGTGCTGACAGGTTGTGACTACTCCGTGATTTGTTCGCCCATGACGCCGACCCAGTACTTAAGTTGCCGCTGTAAGAAAACATATTTTTGAGTGTAAAGTTGTTATTTATTTAAATACTAGACATACAATAGATATGTATTGATATGAATACTACAGTACTTCATTCATTTACATTCGATAATTGAAAGAGCGAATTTGAAACTAAAATTGTATGGAATTTGACATTAGGCATCATAACCGATTTATTTTAGGTTTATTCCATTTATTTTAGGTTTCTTACTGAGAAATTATTAAAATCAATTGCTTTTCATACATAAACTTGACTGTCGTTGAACTAATTCTATAAGTATCTATTTATAAAACACTTTATATTGCAACAATACTCACTTGGGCTGCAGCGTCTGCGTGTGTGGTGTAGGCGACTGCATCGTGGGCGGCGGCGGCGACATTGGCGATAGCGCATGCAGCGCTGGCGTACTCTTGCTCGGCTTTACGGGCTCAGCTGCCAGTCGCGACGGCAAATCGCGCTCTGACGCACGCCGACCTGCACCGGCAACGCCCCCTGCACGCACATACACGTTAACGACGTCACGAAATTATTTATTCTTTAATTCGAGAACATCTACGGCAATAAATCATAACAGTTATAAAATATTATCTAACATTCAAAATGCAGTGTCGTCAAAAAAAAATTACTCCTTTGTAACGCTGCAAACGAAACAGAAAAATCGAAAATGCCAAAAAATAAAAGTGACCAACGACGTAACATAAAATCGAAAGAAATTCTAGATACGCCAGCGATATTCGAAAAAAAAATACATGCTGCCGCAAGAAATAATAATAAGAAGCTGTGCTGGTAAGACGGATCCTCATGCTCAATGTGTTCAGTGCCTTACGGGGCTGGCGCAGTTGCGTGAACAGGCGGCTGTGTAGCGGGCGGTCGCGCGCGTTGCGGATGTCGGGACAACTGCGTACCGCCAACGATTCCGATGTCAAAGATACGTCCTCGGATGATGTTTGCTTCGGTATGAGTGCCACTACTCGCGCTCTCATCGACTCGTTCGATTTACAGGTCTCCGGCGAATCTTTGTCGCTCACCGTCGGGTTCGATTTTAATTTTATACTGTCTAGTGTTATCGTTTTCGGTTTGCTATCGACTATTTCTGTAAATATATAGCTGCTCGTGATCGAGGTGTTCCCGTCCGTGTGATCTTCCGAAGGTAGGTTAGGGAGCTCGAACTCGTTTCCTTGCGCGAGCGTGTCCTCGCTCCCCCGCGAGCCAAACTTGGACCAGTCCTCGAGTTGGATGATGATGCTCTTGACCTCGTCCTCAGACATTCTGTCGGTGGTGGTTGTTTCGTTGTGGTCGTAGTGGATGTCCGCTAAACTGGCACTGGTAGGTAAAATGTCTTTCGCTACGAAGCTCTCGTCTCTCCTCGCGCTTAGGTTCGGACTAGATTTACAATTACGTCTATAACTCCTAACGCAGTACTTAAGATTAATTTCGTTGAAATGTTTCGTTAGGGCCTTCACTTTGCCGAACCCGGGCCGGTATTCGTCCGGAGATTTCCATGATTTTCTGTCGGCGCAGATTTCCACGGGTACTCGGGGCATGCTCTTAGAGATATACCTATTATTACACAAATCTTCGAAGGAATCCGAGGTAGAGTACGTGGACGGGGCTTCCGTTTCGTCGGACTTCGTGGAGGCGATTCCTCTCGGGTGAGTTAGAGCACCAGCGATCTCTTTATTGAGGTCAAGAGCTAGATCGTCTCTTCGAACGTCCGTGGTCCGGCTTCGGACACCGAAGGTCTTGTCGCAACAGTCTACCGGGGAGTTAGTTTGGCACATCGCATCCACCGTCTCGGGCTTTCTATCTACGGTGCTGTCGAGCGACAGCGACGGGAGTATCCTACGTATTTTAGGCGTCGCGACTTTATCATGAATGCGATCGTTCTCGTATATGATCGGCTCGGAGTTGGGTTCGTCGATGAACGGTATGCGATTATCGTCTGGCTGCGGCGTGCGGCAACACTCGCACGCGCTGACGCAGTCGTTGACGCCGGTGCAGCGGCGGAGGGCGTCCTCTTTGGCACGGAAAAAGTCTAGCGTCAGTTTGGGGTCGATGGGTCGCATTTGCGGCGGAAGGCAAACGGTATCGGCGCTGTCGCTGGACCGATCGTATGAGCCGGGGGGCTCGGGCACGGGTGGCGGCACAGGGGGGTCGGGGGGTTCGCCCGCCCCCTCGTCCCCGTCCGCGCACGTGAATGTGAACACTGGAATCGGTCGGGGCGGCGCCCCAAACAGCTCGGCGGGGCAACCCGGCGTCTCTGGGGACAAATCCTCACGGAGCTGATTATTCTCCTGGTCTAGAGTCACTATTAATTTGGGAATGGAGCCGTGGTAGTGCGGCACGCACTCCTCGCTCCGATCGGTGCTAGATTCGGAGGACTCGTCCCGGAGGTGGTAGAGGCTGTATTGATGACGTCGCCGCGTTCCTGTAAAACGAGGCCGACTTAGACACGATACGATAATTTTCAAAGGAAAAACGACGAAAGCGAAACCGTGATGAGAACGATCGACGCTGATGAGAAACGACTTCGTAAAATAAAACGGCGACACGAATGATAACGAAATAAAAATTGCGCAAATTAAGTGCGGTATGGGGCTGGAATTGCCTGCGGTGGCGAGCTCGGTGAGCGGCGAGGTGGGGCGCAGTAAGGCGGGGTGCGGGTTCGTCCACAGACCGGAGTTGCGCTCCAGTGGGTCCGACAACGTCAGCTCTTCGTCTACCCAAACAGAACACTGTTACACGTCTTATATAACGACAATATAAAGTAAAAAGTAATCTAATACAAAAACAGTCGAACTATAAATATATTTCAGTAAAAGTTCAACAGGAATCTAAATAAGTTGTAAAAGATAAGTTAAGACTTTATGTTTACCTTGTCGTTGATTATACGCCGGTTGGTGCAACAGTGTAGCCAGGCCATGTAACACAGCACCCTGTTTGGCCACCTCCAATGTCACTATCGGCCCCGTTCTTACGAGATACTCGGCGGCCTAAGGACCAAAATAAAATTAGATTAATTTGCGAGTTTTGATACTGTATTAGCATTAACTTTAGGATACATTATCTTATAAAATATATTTGTTATATTTGAATGCACTATTCACTGTAATTGTTAACATAATCTACAAATTCAACTATGTCTTGTAAGATTTTACTTTGGGGTTGACATGTCTATTCACAAAAACCCAGAAAAAGTAGATAAAAAAAGATAAAATTTAATCAAGTTTCACGTATCTACCATTACCCAGGGTCATCCCCACGACTAAGGTAAAAGTAAGAACCTCTGAAGATTAAGAATAATCCATTCGAAAAACCCATTAAGTTAGGTTTAACACAACCCGCCTTTAGCACAGTCGGATAAAGATATTACCTTCTCCTGCGTAATACCGACGAGGGAATGTCCGTCAACAGACAGTAGCTGGTCTCCGGCCGCGAGACGCCCGTCAGCCGCCGCCGCGCCGCCCGGAACCACCGACTTTATGTAGATACCCAGCTTGCTTTGGTTTGCACCCTGTTAAATTCAATACAGTGTAAATAACGCATGATTAATCAAAACTAAGCTATCACACATACAAGTATAAATATTATGTTATGACTAGCTGTGCCCCGCGGTGTTACACGCGGTTTATAGGTGAAAATTAATTGTAATATTTCCCCGAAGTGAAAGTTACCTTTGTATATTGTATAGTAAAGTAGTAATGTATGAGCGACTATGAGAGCTTTCACATGGCGAGACGACCCTCCGACGATCGTATATCGTCCGTGCTTACATACTATAAACAGATGACGACCATCTCTGTAGTGTATGAACTTGTATAGACTCTTTCAAACGAACACACACAGTGAAACTGCACGGCGACCATATTTATGTGAAAATGGCATAAGCATATCGTTAAAACTTGCACAGAGGTAGTTACATAAAGGGACATTTTAAAACTTCACAATACCTTAGCAGCGACGATGCTGAGCCCCATGCCATTAGAGTTCTTGTGTAGCTGCACTAGATGTAGTCGTGGAGCGGGCGCGCGGGGGGCGGGGCCGTACCCGCGGAGGTACACGGACCACAGTCCGCGCGCGTGCGGTGCGCGCGTCAGCCGGCACAGACCGCCCCGCTGTAGCGGCGCTACGAACTCCGCGAGGCCGGGCGGCACTCCCCGCACTACCTCCGCGCTGAAACCGTTGTCGGGCACGAGCAGACCCGCGCCCAGCCACCCGCTCTCCTCCAAAGCGATCTGAACACACATAAGTTGTACATATTGAACTTTAACGCAGTTGTGCACGCGGCCTTTTTTTTTAATCTTACATGACTTCAATAACTAAGGATGGTATTAATACAGAAATAGTCGCTAAATACTAAGAGCATGATCAAAAAAATTTTACGTGCTGTTTTCATAAATAAAGAGACTTTTATACAGCATACCAAAATTTTTATCCAGCTCTTAAGTATTGAGCGCTGACCATATAGACGGGTCTTAAACAAAGAACTAAGTCTGTACGGAGTAAGACACTTAAACAAAATGTAACATAAATATTCCTACCTCCCTGCCGTCCGCGCGACTTAGCTCATCTGCGTTAGCTCGGGCGTGCGCTACTGCGGGCTCTAGGATATCCGGCGGGAGAAGCGGCGACAGCAGCGCTCGCACCTGTACCGAGTTCAGCTTAAAGCAGCTACTGACCGCCGCACATGCCTCCTCCGCCGTGCGGTACGTGCCTTGGATGAGCCGGGCTGGAATATAATAGTAAATTAAAATATGTTTATAATGTGGGAAACCTCTGAAACAGTAGAGAATATGCATTTTCTTATTTATTTGAAACTATTTTGTTAGAAACCAGTACGTAGTCAGATTTTCAATAAAACGAGAAAAAGCTTAAAAACAATTTTAAAAATCTATCATTACGCCACATCACAGATTTCGTATCTGTATGAAAATTCCAGACCAGTATAATTATACTGGGCTAGAATTTTGAACACATGAGATTATATTATGATGTAATTACAAAATTATAAAATCTCATATGTCCAGTATAGGAATCTAACCTCTGATGGGACGATTTGCCTGTTACTTATAAAAATTTTATCAGCAAGACAAACCTGCTTGAATTATGCGAGCAAGTTAGTTATAAATATTTTATTAGCGAGACCGAGATACCTGCTTGAACGGCGTGAGCGAGACCTACCTGCTTGCATGGTGCAAGCAACACGGCACTTAAGGTGTGAGTAAAAAGTGTGTTACTGAATTTAAGGTGTGAGTAAAAAGTGAGTAAAAAACATACCTGCTTGTATGGTGCGAGCGAGATGGCACTCAGCAGCGAGTTCTAGGCCCTGTCGTTCGGCCCAGGCCGCCAGTAATGCAAGACGGGCCGACAATGCCGCGCCCCATCGCGCGCCACCGCCGCCCAGCGCCGCACCGGCGTTAACCAGCTATAATATATACATTTCAGTTAAAGCTTATAGTACAGAGAGGCAAAAAAGACAGTTAAAACTAAGTTGTTAACTCTAGTACAAATTATGTCAAAATTGCTTTTAAGGCCGTACATATCGCAGCCCCGGTGCAACACTGTCACTTTTGTAAAAATGCAAAAGTGAGATACTTGTGTGGTAATTGTCCTAGAGCACCTCTCTACTCGATAACGATTTGTGATTTGAAATAAAACTTTGTTACCATATGTTCACGTTTTCTTTTTAACTTAGTATGACATAACTACAGTTATATTTTTTCATTAGACCACAACGTCTCTTTTGAGGGGATGGGAAGGTTTAAATAATTGTATATTTATTTACAATATTAAGTGATCATTATATATCGATAAAGTCGACGTTGTGTAAGGTCTTATAAAGTCATTGTTGTGTGAGGTGTAGAAGTTGAAATGATTCTCATCGAAAACCACATTTTTACATAAGTGACAGTATTGCACCGGGGGTGCGATATGTAAAATATGTGAGTTAGATCACGTCAAGTGGACCTTTTATTTTATTATATTATATTATTTATGATATTTGTAACAAAAAATAAAATGTTATTAATAATAATTATAATAATATAACGTAAATAATAATAAAATTTGTTTTATAATAATATTTTGTATTATTATTTT